>NW_019104553.1:601191-665545 GCF_001995035.1 Momordica charantia | reverse complement strand
TCCTGCAAGCAAATCAAATCCGGGTCAGATTTAAGAATAAGGTCCTTTACTAAGGCACGTTTAGAGGCCGCGCCTAAGCCTCTCACATTCCAGGAGATGAGCTTCATTTAGAAACCGAWGGCCCAACTTCTACATCCTTCTTTATTATCTTGGCTTCGTTCTCCCATGTAGCAAGCAGATTCCTAACCTCTCTACTCTCTGAGGGATTTGTCTTTCCTCCTGGTCTGCCTTTTTTAGGAATCGGTCTGATGYAAAGATTGTTTTCCYACAACTCCATCACCATATTTTTTGTAAAAGAGAAGACTTTTGGAGGAGGGTGCTCTTGATCCTCTGTATTTTCTCCTTCCCTCAGATCCGGTAGCTGACAATCTAGAGGCTCCATCTCGACTATCGCGATTTCTGTTCCCTGTTCTTCAAAAATCATATGAGTCTCTTCTTCTRCCAAATGTTCAAAACAGCTTTGGTAGCCCACTGGAATCTYTGTGGATGGGTTCACTAACATGGGACTTTCTKGTCGTGGGGTTTCCTCACTGGACCATGAGGATTYTGAAGAGACCTCTAACTGTATTCCTTTTTTCTTCTCATTTTCTGCAATTTCTTTTTCTCTTTCCTTCCTTCTTTTCTCCCGTCTTTCTTCTTCTRTAGTAAAAACTACCCCTGTTTTGAAATTTGGAGAGTCTTTTTGTCCTTTTCTAAAAACAACTTTTCTAGGGTTTTGAGCAAGGTTTGTGTCATTTGAAGTTTTGCTCTTTTTAAGAACCCCCCCCATTTATGAAAGGGACTTTTGTCTTTTGCGTGTGGGTTTCAACATTTCCTAAAGTGGGTTCTGAAAATCTGTACTCTTCAATGGGGCCCAWTTGACTTCTAGCCTTTTTAAAATCTCTCCCTTCATTTGTCCCTGTCAAAGGGTGACCCGAGATTACAGGAACTGTCAYCGYTGGGGAAATGTMTGTGGTTGCCCTTGTTTGTCTCAGAGCTGCCATATCAAACTCTAAAGGGGAAAAGACTTTGACTGCTGGGTAAAAGAAGCCGTCCTCTATCCTCCAAAGATCCACTGGACAAAGATCTGTCCTTCCCTCCGATCCGCCGTGGAAACGTGATGCTGCTTCCGGCGAAAAACTTCCGTGGACTTTAGCTTCTTTACCGATCAGCAGCTTCACATCCTCGAAGGTCGCCACTTGGGCTATGAAAGTGGTGTCTGCGTCTTGAATCTTGATCCCCGCCGGAATGAAGCCGCAGTAGTTTCCTTTAACTCTAATAGTTAAATCCATACATTCTATTCTCGCCGCGTTCTCATCTGCAAAATCAATAAAACCTCCGAAGATGTCACCTATCTTGCGGAAAAGATCCTCGCTCCATAAGTGCAACGGAACATTTCTGAGCTTCAGCCATCCTCCATAAAAAGGAACCACTGAGTTAAATCCATGTCTTTCTTTATTCCATTTTTCCACTTTCAAAGTGAGGGCGCCGAAAGTAACCCAGCCTCTATTCATGCTAAAAAGCCGAGCTAAATCTTCATCTGGGCATTTAAGGATAGCCTTATCCGGTTGGAAAGCATTGAGAATAAGCTTTTTCTGAAGTTGATTCTCTAAAGTAGTCAATATATTCCCCCAGTCGTCGTGGAAGTCTCTCCTAGTGATAACAAGAGTCTGGTTCCAATCTACCGGCCTGATTTCTTTTTTCTGAATTTGTACCTCTACTTTCTTCCGTGTAGGCGAAGAGCTCTTTAGCGCAGCTGCATAGGATTTGTCCACCGATGTTCTGGTGTAGTTCTTTGCAGAACCTGATGATTCAAAACCATTAAGGAAGTCTAGAAGAAGTTGCTTAAAAGAATTCCAGCCTTTGTATTCCTCGCTGGCCGGAACTACAATGTTTTTCTTCCCCCCTGAGTTTTGCACCTTGGTTAACTCAATGAAGCTCTCGCGCTTATTTGTGGTTTTTAGAATCCACACAAAACCATTCTCACAAGGTGTTTTCCGGAAGAATTTTTGATTTTGGGGGGAAAGGAGAAGGTCTGTGACCATATCTATCACCCATACTATAATCACCTCTTCGAATGAAATACTAAACCTCCTTTGTAGATGTTGTTCTTCGATCTGGACGACTCTTCCCTTATACCTTGGGTCAAAAGTGCAAGAGAAAGATTTGTTTTCAATCTTAGTGGTTAGTCTCCGTGAAGCCATGAAGGAGATAAACGGAAGCCCAGCGACGAGGTCAGGTGAGACATCTTTCAGAAGGATGGTAGGGAGGAAGAGAGAGAACGGAGAGAGAGGGTGTAGACATCTTCTTTTTCCTCTTTGTTCCTTTTCATTATCTTAATGAGAATTTCGTATCTTGTTCAAAAAAAAAAAAAAGAAAAACTATAACATTATATACGATTCTGTATTTTATAATGACTATTAATATTATTTACTTTTAACTTCCAAAAATTGTTCAAGTTTAATTTAGAGAATAATGCCTTCGAACTGTAATGGAGGGTCCTTTTCCACAGGCATTAATCTCAAAGAAGATCTTTCAAACTGTCTCTAATTACATTATTAGTCTTCTTGGCAACAGAGCAAGGGAGAATAAAGAATTTAAAGGAATAAGCTGGGAGAATTGCTTTAGTATGAGCGAGGCTATCAGTCTATTTTTAGAGAACATAGATTTCTTCAGTTTACTAAGCATGCTAGAAATCTTATCCACCAGGCCACTGAAACTCCTTGCTTTCTGGGCAACCTTAATGAGGATACAGATATTCGAGAGACACACTCCCCCACCCTACAACTATACTCTTTCGACATCACTTTAACGAAAAAAGGATCAGCATTAGTGCGAACAACCAACAAATTAGGAAGAATCATAGAGACTATATAAGAGCTCAAAAATTCTAACCAAGTTGTGAGAATAAGTTAACAGCTTTAATTTTATCGGTGGATGAGGAAAAATAAGGTGTTGCCGGCAAACTTTAAGTAGTTTAGAGGAATAGCATCATTGCAAACCTAAACGCCTTCAGTGAGACCCTCTGGCTTCCAGTAGCCTACTGAAGACACCATACCAGCGAATAGCACAAAGAGGTGGGGGGAAGTAAAACCCATGCCTCACTTGCCTCTACTGAATTATCTTCCTTCTAGGTCTCCATGAATATAGAAAAATTTTGGTTCAACGCAGCGGGGCATAGAAAGTCATATATTCTTTTTTCGACAAGATACGAACTTTTCATTGAAGATATGAAAAGGAACAAAATTGTTCAAAGATACAAACTCCCAATGGAGTGAGATAGAAAGGAAAAGAGAAAATAAGTAAGTAAAGAAAGAAGTAAAAGACGGCAAAAAATAAAAGAACAAAAGAATAATTACAACTTTCAAATTTATAGAGTCATATATTAAAGCATTCCTCAAAATTTAGAGAGAAAATGGAAAGAAAAAAAATCCAACCTTAACATTATAGTTTGCATCAAACTTACAAACATACCTCCAGGTTTCCAAAGTTGCAACACTCTTACCAGCGTTTACATACCGACAGAACTCATATTCACATAACATATAGGAACGGTTAATGTAGCAAAAATAGCTTCCAGTAACATACCTGCGATAGAAACCCATCGAGAGTTAAATTCCCAAGAGCAGTTCTCTCTGCAGAATCCTTGTAAGGAGGCTCATCCCAAGGACTGATTTAAACAAGCAAAGCAAACGTAAAAAAATTGGAATGTGAAAATATTAGTATGAGCAGTTAAATATTACTAATATCTACACAAATTAGTGAAATAACTTTTTTAAATGGAATTATACCCATAAGATTCATAAGCAACAAAGTTTTTTTAATAATAATTAATTAGTTTGACTATATTTTGTAATAACCTTAAAAAAAAAATAGAACTGTTTAATTCCAAGATAGAACGAAATTTTTTTTAGAATTTAAAATTTAAAATAAAAGTTATGATTCAATCGCATGCTATGAGTCTATGACCATGTTGGATCTGCACAAAATTGAAGTTGAATGGAGGACATGTCAATTACTTAATAGACTATTAATAGAATGCGTAACGTTGAAATGGATGATATGTAACATAAGAAAAGGTTTCTAAAGTAACAAATTTTACCTTTCTGGAGCAGTACTGAATAGTTCCTCAAGCTCTATTGGACGCAGAGCTCCATCMTAGAAATCCCAAGCAAATGCATTTTGAGATTCAGATAAAGTAGGTTAACACTGTTAAACAGCCTTAACTATCATATACCACTACAGTAGAAACAAATTCATGATGCAAGAATATCTCARGGTAGGCRAATACTCACGTTATCTGTGTCRAGCAATTGGAATACACTACGCAAGAAATCCAAAGCTTCATTTGACAGCTCCATGCTCTAACAATAACATCCAGTAAGTATTTTWATACACAAACATCTGTTGAATAGATTGTAGCGGAGGAAAAAATCATTATTCACGGTAGATACAACTGGAAAATTCAAACGTGAAAAGCAATCCTATTGATGGATCCTGTTTTTCTAATTATAACCTACTTAACATTAGTCGTTGTTCATTTATTTGTTTGTTTTAATTGAAAACAACACTTTTTAAAAAGAAACTACCACTTCGTTGAAAATATTGAGCAGAACTTAGAGAGATAAAAGCAAAAAGGCAAACAAGAAGCAACCCCAGTCCATGTTAGTGATGAACGTAGAGTAATTACAAAAATCCTCACATACGGCACTCCAACTAGAGGCYTTATTAAGAGACATAAAGGCAGAAATGGGGCTGCTTGAGGAGAGAAACAACCTCTCAAAAAGRAAAATGGAAAAGTTCGCCTCTAAAAGACCCACCCAAAAGGCACAACTGGGAGGCCTACAGCCAAAGGATCAAGATACAACTACCCCACATTACCATAAATTGTCAAAAAGAAAAAATGAAAATCTATAAATTCTAAGGASAGGGACCCCAAAGATGTATTACAACCCACACCTCCCCACTCCCCAAGAAATTTACATCTAAAAATCCCTTTGTTGAGATGTAGCCAACTCTGTGGTTTCATGTATTGGCCGCTCTTCAGAGCATTCAGTTGGAACGCAACAAGACTTTTGGAGAACATAAAAAGAAATTTAGTAAGGATCAGAGTTTTTTTTATTTTTTATGGGAGAATAAACCAAATTGATTCATAAAATTATAAAAGATGGAGGAGGAGAGACCAAACCAAAAGCAAGTTACCAAAAAAACACTTCCTTGGCATGCAACCGGTACTAGAAAGAAACCATAGTAGCATAAAGATAGTGATAGTGGGCTTGAACTTATTAAGAAGACGAACATGGTCAATCAAATGGTATGCAAATGAATCCATCCGCCACCAAGTGCTGGAGATTTGGCCTTTCATCTAGAATAATAAACCAATTTTCATCTTTAAAAAGGGTGATGGGTCGAAGAAAATGGAAACTACCTGATCAGGAGCTTGCTTAGATGGAACTGGAAGATAATCTCCACTCAAATTTAAATCATCATCATATCCAAATTTCCTTAACACTGCCCAAGTAGTCTCAAGGCGGCCTTTTTCTATGAATAAAGCATGAAGRAATAGGAACCYAGKAAGCGTAAGASCAMGRTCATTGACTCCACTTGGTAAATTCTCTYGAACAATTCTTTTGACKCCCACTATTTCAGCAGRCTGCAATGGAGCATTGAAKCACTTAACCTGTTTAATAGTCGAAAGATGTTAGGCTCAAAGGAAGAGGGAGAAAGTGCAAAGTATCGGACTTTTTCCTCTGGGGGGAGGGAGAGAGAGAAGAGAATGTGACCTGAAATTCATTCAGCTCTGAATCACTGAGGGCACCATCCATGTCACGATCACAAAGAGTAAATATCCTTCTCAAAGCATTTTTACATCGAGGTTTCAAGCTCTGTCTTTCTAGATCAAACAATGGTGCTGTTGGATGAAGCACTGCCCTTTGAGCATAATAAAAAACTTCAGGCACCTGTGGACAATTAGTTTAGAGTTTTAAGATTCAAATTCACCAGGATCAAACCTGAGATGCACAGTATGGCTTTTAATTGACAGAGAAAGTTAAGTGGCACTATGACATTTAAAATAAAAATAAAAAAGAAACAAACTTTTCATCGATAGAAAAATATTGAAGGATACAACTCCCAATGGTAATAAAAAGAAAACCAAACAACCAAATAAAGTGACGAGCTAAAAAGAAAACGTTGAAGGAGCCTAAGAAGATCTGGACGAGCCAACGAGCCAAAGCAACCAAAACCACTCCCACCAAGCTGCAACAGGCTATTGCCTGGAAGAAAATAAGATCTAGAAACCTTTGATGAAAATAGAAAAAAATCATAGAAAATGCCCAACTTCAATATGCAAGAGCACTCTTATTGAAAGAAACTGTCAAATRAAAGCTTTCTAAACCGAAAAGTGCTCWAAAGGCAAAGAGAAACATTAAATTTCCCAACCAAAACCTTCTCATTCGTACCATGATACCAACCTTATTGATGACTCAAACAAATGGACTGCAAGTACACTACCCATCCATTATCTCAACCAGACACAAATCTTTTATTGATAACTCAACTCAAAACTCTTCRATCGTTTTAACTCGTGATAAAGTAGATAAGGATAACACTGGAAACCATGAGAAGTGTGATTGGTAAGATCCTTTGCTTTTCTTTCATTAAAAAAATTCTTTGAATTTTTTATATTTGAACTATATTCCATAAAGTTGGACATGTGACATGACCAGTATATCAAATTGTGTTCCAGCTATAAATGGAATAATAGAAGAACACATTCCATCAACTTCACTACACAGYGATAGCATTAAGGTGCAACTTACTGCTACAAAAGAATTCATGGTGGTTAAATCTAATAACTACAATAAAAACTACAGATGAGTGTGTAAGTTACTGAAGAGTGTGTAAGTTACTGAAGCTCACTTCTCAACTAAACACTAAATGAGTCAAGTAAACAAAAGAAGAAAGGTCGAAGCATAATGAACAAGTAAACTATACAAAAGAAAGGCATATCAAATACCTGAAGTAGCGTAGCTGCAGAGCACTCTATGCAAGTTTCAATCTCCCTGAACTGTTTCATAATCGGTGCAACGATATCCTCCATGCTCATTGGCCGATGTTCGTCTCGCAAATCTAGCTTGCAGCCAACCAGAATAACCGGTGCCTTCACCTATCCACTCCAATGCCGCAATCAAAGAGATAGACGTATTAGATGGTGACAAAGAAAAAACAGCAKTAAAGGAGAGTCCATAAGCTATTTATACCGCATACCTCCAACCGACGCAGTTCATTGAGCCAGTATGTGGTCAGACGGCTAAGTGTCATCGGTTGATCACATGCATACGTCAATAACACTGCATCCGCACGCTTCAATTCCTCATTGAGCTTAGATTTGTTATCCGTGCTAATTATAGACAGATTATAAGTAATGGATACAAAATGAAATCGCAGTAAAAAGAGGAGTCGCTACGTGCAGGAGAATAAAATAGGATAAACACTAGTCACTAGCACTTCCTATAACTGAAAAACGTCAATAATCCATATCAAATACGACATTCGAATCACTCGGAAATCACAGATGCAAYAATCTTTTTCCATTGAACCGTTGGATGAAAATTTTAAGGAAAGAAAAAATTAAGTCACGTTAAACACTAACACTTCCTAAAACTTAAACTATAAAMAAATCCATATCGAATGACAGCATCACTCAGAAATCACATTTACACAAATACTTTTCATTGAACCATTGAATGAAAAAATTTAGGAAAAATAAATGAACACAAAAACTTCCTAAAACTGAAGAACACAAACGAATCCTTATCAAATATAACATTCGAATCACTCAGAAATCACAGGAACACGAATACTAACAGTGTCCTACCTGGAAGAGGAATCTATGATGGTGAGTGGGACGCCGTCGGGGTAGAAATCGGCGGGAAGATGAGTCGGAGGAAGCACGGAGGGAACGTTGTCRGGGAATGATTCGGTGGCGGCGGCAGCTATCAAACTGGATTTTCCGGTGCCTCGATCGCCGGCGACCACGATTCGAACGCTAGTGCGGACGCCGGTCGTCATTGGAACAGCGAAAAACAGAGAGAGAGAGAGAGGAATTTTATTGCGCGAAAATTCGCAAATGAGCTGTGTGTAGCAGGCATTATAATTGGCATTTTAAATTTCACTCTAATTAAGTTCCTTAATGCTAATAATTTTAAAAAGCAAAAAAAATAAATTAAATTAACAATTTTTACCGCCARATAATTTTTACTCTAAATTTTCAATATCGTGGAATTGAATTTAAACTTTGATACGTTGTAAATTTTAACTAAAACTTGAATGACAGCAATTTTTACCTTTTGATGCGATTTTGTCTGGAGAATCATGCGAAAAATGGTGAGTTTTAACCGATTTATTCAATGATGTTGTACATCTATCAAATTTAATTTTAGGCAAAACTTGGTTTTTATTTTAAATCTGTGGAAATCGAAAAGTTTATAAGTCTAAGGTGAGGATAATTAATTCGAGAATAGTCGATAAGACTTCTGTTTGAGGCGAATTAGCACCTATCACGTGTCAACATCATAGACCTTCAATCACTATGATTATTAGAAGAACCAAATGAATCTTTTCATTTTGATAAGTCACTCGCTTGTGGAAGCCGAGTCGATAGCTACACATTTCACCTTCCCACCGACCTTTGTCAAGTATGATCTGACCCTGAAGAGCATCTGCAGGCACGAAAGCAACAGACACATTCTCCGACAAAGTGTCGCAGTTTCGGATCCGTGGAGAGCTGTTGGAATATTATCAGAAGTCTTGTCGAGAGTTAACGTTTATGAATGGAGATCCTATCTCTCACGTAAGGTACGCGAAACTATATTATCTATCGAGAGCATATTAGATTGTGCATTAATTTGAGCGTCGAAATACTAACTCTATTTTGCAGATGCTTTGTAGGTCAACGTACCTAATTCAAGCATTGCGATCAAGCTGGATCATTTTTGTGATCAAACAACCTCAATAACTTCTCAAAATCAATAGTTGAATCACCCACACCTTGATCTGATAAACTAAAGAAAATAGACGACGTTGACTCTAATAAAATTTAAAGTTTATGGTAAAAAATGTGTATATATTTTTGATAAAAGGATATGAATTAACAAAACACACTAAAAGAAAGCCAGTGGCTCTGGTAAATGGCGATGATAGTGAGGGACTAAAGCTTTTCTTTATTGTTTTTTAGCATAACGAAGGTGTCAAAGTTTAAAATGAGTAGGGAATCATGTATGCCTATTGAGATGATCGGAGATAATAATGTTATTTTATTATTTCTTATTCACTGTTTATTGTCTATAGGTTTTTTGAAATATAATTGTTAGGTTATTTTATTGTTTATTGTTTTTTAAAATCCTGTATAAATTTTAGAAACATCGAAATTAAATTAATTTTTGTTTTTGTTATTGATTCCAATTGTTACAGGTGTCTTTTTAGACATGGATTGAAACATTATTTTATATACAAAATATAAAAATAAATGACATAAAATTTAAATATTTAATATAATTTTTGTCATAAAATTTGTATTTAGACCTTTAGAAAACCAGAAACAATAAATGCTTATACAAAAATGTTTTTTCTTTCTTCAATTAAACAAACTAATTATATTAATAAACAATTATTTTTTATTATTTTAAATAAAACGAATAAAAAAACAAAGTTCTTGGAGGTTCAACTCCTATTAATAAAAGTCAACGAGTGGTAATTCTAACTCTAATTTATAAGTTCAACTAATGTATACTACCAAATAAAAATCATGCTTGTCGACATGTTATTTATGTTTATATTAATGTTCGTGTTTTTAAATAAATATTTCATATCCATATTATAGTGATGATGTATTACAAGCTTCATAATACATTTATGTCCTAACCAAAATTGGGGCACTTGACCAAATTTATAAAGCGTAGTTATGAGTTTGTAATGTGTGAGATACTTTCTTTAACCGTTTTTAATTCAAATTCTCACATCAAATTTTAGGGTCCGTCGGTGACATTTTTATTTATTGTTTATTGTTTTCTATATTTTAACAAAATAAAAATATATTTATGTGTTAAGTAATTGATTTTTATTTATGGGATTTTTTAACCAAAAAAAGAAAAAAAAAAGTAATTTTTGTTTATATTAAGAATTCATTTTTAACTCAATTATTAAAAAAAATTTGGTTATATTTGATTTTTAATACTTATTATATATTTTATAAGTAACTAATATAATTTGATATGATTTAAGATATGATTGGATATGATTTAGGTTTCTATTATAATTGGAATGTGTTTGGTTGATATCTTATTTGATTTAGATGTCTTATTAGAGTCTTTTGTTTAGATATTATTTGATTTAAATGTCTTATTAGGATATTTTTTTTAGGCAAGATTATCTTATTATAAATAGGATGATAAAGAATCCAATTCAATGAAATTATATTTTGTTATTATGTTCATATTCTTTTCCCCTAAAATTTGATAGTAACTCACCATAAGTCTACCTGAATATAGCTTGATTGGTTCATATTTTATCAATGTCTCCCTAAAATTTGTTCATATTTTATAAATGTTTTAAAAAAGACGAACAATAACAATAATTTTATTTTGTCGTTTCCAAAATTTGTATATAATTATGGAAACGTTTCTCAATAATGAAGAACGATAAACGCAAATAGTAACCGAAGTCCTTATATTTCTAGAAAACAAAAATTTTATTGAATACATCCTTAATAATCTAAAGTAATCGTTGTTTTTTTGAAATTGACGATCAAAGTGAATGAAGAAGTCTTATTTTTCTATTGAAAATCAAAAGTTTACATAAACACAATGTAACAACTTTATCGGAAAATAAAAAACCAAACACGCAGCCAAAGTGAGCATAGCTCGGCTGTAATTGACATATATCTCCAACTAAGAGGTTGTGAAAATAAATAAATAAAAAATATATATATGTTAAGGGGTGTTTGTTTGGTGGGAAAATTGTAAATTTATTTAATGTTCAAAAAATGCCCCTACCGGTCATCATATAATTTATATGTAAAATTTACTATTATTTGAATTCATATGAAAATTTTACTTGAGTTAATTTAGTATTATATTTTAGTTTATGTTTGGTGACTATTGGAAGAGTAAAATAAATGGATATTGCACGCTAGGTTTGAATTAAAAATAAATTAAGATGTTATACCAACTAATGTTTATTTTATATCTAAATGTAGCATATAAATAAAATTGTATTTATATATTATTAATTGTGAATTAATGTATACAATTATTTTTAAAATAAAAGGGAAAGTAAATATTATTGATGAAAAAAGTATTATAAAACAAAAATAACGAGAGACAAAATTGTCAAATGCTCTCGAAACGAGAATCTTAAAAATCCATGTTACATGAGGGAATCTAAAAGTGTTGCATCCTAAGATACTAAAGCATCTAATATTTTCGTTGGCCATTTTCCAACGATTATATGTATCAATAACATTTTGTGTAGCATTTGCAGTAGGTTATTGAAGACATTCTGACAGAACGAATCTCAAATCATCCACCAACAAGATAATATTAATGTTATTTTTCCATGTGGTATAGTTTTCACCGTTCAATTTCTCCCTAGCGAATACTGAAATTAAGGCAGACATTTTTACTGAAATATAAAAGAGTAATATTAAAAAATTTGAAAACACTACCATTCAATTTTTAGCTTAAAAATCAACCAATTTAATAAATTAATCAAATAAATAATTTTTAATGTTATAGTACTAGCCTCAGTTTAATTGAGACAATCTCAACAAAAAAAAAAAAAAATATACTAGAATAATGCAACTCCCAAACAATCTTAGTTCCTAGAAGTTTTCCCCTTCGACCGGCTTAAAATTTCCTTAGCTCTCTTATAGTCGATTTTTATTCAAGTTAATCAATCTTGACTTAACTATATAATAAACCATGTAAGACTTGTTTTTAATGGTATTAAAAACTAATTCATTTAAACGCAATCTCAATTGTTATTCAAAATTTTAAACCCTTTTCAGAACATAAATAATAGAATATCCCTAATCCTATTAAAAATATAGAAAGATAATTCATAACTCAATTAAAATCTTGAAATAAATTATTTATATTTGACTTTTTTAATCATATTAAAAAAAATAATTTTTATCTCTATTAAAATTTTATACTCTTTAATTTTGAATTAAAACTTTAGACTTAATTTCTCTAATCATATTTAAAAAACAAAATATAATTGTCAACTCAATTTATTTAGAGTTTGAAATAAACAAATTATTTATCGATATAACAATTATATTTAAAACAACAATTCAGGATATCAGATATGCATCACTTGTAATGAGATTTTGTTGAATGTTTATACTTTGCAAAATGACGTTGAAGCTGCAGAAAATATTCTCCTCGAGATGAAGAAGATGAAAATCGAACGGGACTGGGTAACATTAAGCACATTAACTAATCTGTATTCCAAAAAGCAACTTACTGAAAAAGCATCATCTACTTTGAAGGAAATGGAGAAAATGGCATCTAAAAGAAACAGAATCACATTTTCCTCTCTTCTTAGCCTATACACCAATTTGGGGGATAAGGATGGAGTTTGGATGATATGGAAAAAGATGAATACGTCGTTCCGAAAGATGAGTGATAGTGAGTAATACTTGCATGATATCTTCTCTCGTGAAACTCCACGAGCTAGAGGAGGCCGAGAAACTCTATACTGAATGGGAGTCGGTGTCTGGGACAGGCGATACTAGCTCGGGTTCCAAACATACTGCTTGCGGCATATATCAACAATAATCAAATGGAACAAGCTGAGAGTTTCTACGATCGGATGTCGCTAAAAGGAATTGCTCCATCTTACACAACTTGGGAGCTCCTCACGTGGGGTTATTTGAAGGAGAATCAGATGGAGAAAGTGCTGCATTTCTTCAAGAATGCTGTTGGCAGTGTGAAGAAATGGAATGCTGATGAGAGATTGGTTAAACAAGTGTGTAAGAAACTTGAGGAGGAGGGTAACATTGAATGGGCAGAAAAGTTATTGATTGTTCTTAGGAATGCAGGTCATGCTAATACTGAGATTTACAATTCTCTTTTGCGCACTTGTGCAAAAGCTGGTAAAATGCCACTCATAGTTGCTGAAAGAATGGAAAAGGATGATGTTCAGTTGGATGAAGAGACTCGTGAGCTTATAAAATTGACCAGCAAGATGTGTGTGAGTGATGTTTCGAGCACTGTTTACTACGAAACCCGAAAAACCGACCAAACTGATTGAACTAACTGAATTCAATTGGTTTGAAGTATATTTTAGTCCAAGTCAGGTTAGATTTCTTGAGGAATTTTTGGCCTATATGTCAGTTGATGTTGGTGTTGGCAAAATATATGACATGAACCGACCCGAACTAACTCGCTCGTTGATACTAGCGATTTTCGGGAATTTGCTCAGCAGGTTGTAGAATCTTGAGAGTTTTTGCCGGTGCAATATTAGTTTGATGTGGTGTTTTAGCAATCTTCTCAAATGAATCATGAATTTACAATCAGCTCAGCCAAAGCCAAATTCTGAAGCTGCTTGGGTATTTGATATACATTGATGAGTACTACAAATTAAATTATTTCCAAAGCTCTCCCTAAATGTTGTATTTTGCTCTCAATTGCTTGATTGAATATAGGATTTAACTCATTTTTGGTATTAATTAGCCTCTTTACTAGGATCGGATCAGCTAGTTTGAGCATAGTTCGTGGATAGTTAAAAAATACATGCATTATACCTAGTTTAATGGTATTTTAAACTTCTTAAAATCATAACATAATTGACACCATAAAATGATAAGAAAAATGTAAAAAAAAAAAAAAACTTTAATTTTTGGGTAAGATACAATTTTGGTCATTAGAAGATAGGGTTCTATTTGGTTTTCAAAAATTGACATTTTAGTCTCGAACCTCTAGAAAATAGTTCTAAAAGGTCTTGGAGTTAGCATTTCTGACTAATGGAATACTGAGATATTGATGAGTTTGATATATATTATTTTTAATTATGCGTCTTTTTTCTCATTATATTTTTTTACTTGAACAATATATGAGATTGAGAATTGGAATCTAGGATGTTTTTACTTCTTTTATAAATGGTTAACAATAAAGAGAAAAATTTATTATGTGAAATCGTTAATAAGCTCTTTAACAAGTTGCTGACTTATGTTCTAACAATTAAATGAGATATTTGTTCGTTTTGTACAAGTCTATTCATTTTAAAAATAAGATTAAAGCTTAACCAAAATTAATATACCTAATAATAAGGTTAAATCTTACAAGAAGTTGTCAAATTGAAGGCAAAGTCTGAATTAAATAGAAAAATACACTGTTGGGATTATTCTATAACGGTAAAATACGGGATTTTCCCCATAATTTTAAACCACGAAGATGAATTTTGTAAACATTTTCAAATTATTATATATTTATTTATTTAGTTTAAAAAGTGAGTGAGGATTTAAATTATATACTTTATTTAGCTAAGTTCAAGTTCAAGTTGACAATTTACTATTTTTGTAAATAACGTCATTATGTGGTGTAGATGTAATATAACCTTTTTCTAAAAAAAAAGGAGAAAAAAAAATTAAACCACAACATTTGAAAATTTGATGCGGTGCTTTTTCTAATAAAAAAAAATTTGAATGAGAAATATTTAAAATGAATATGAGTATTATTTTTTTGTTGGACGTTCACTAGAGAATAAAATAATTAAAATATTTGACTAATATAACATGTCATTCATAATTTTTAAATCAAAGGATAAATTTTGATAAATAATATTATTTGAAATTAAAATATGCGAAATTTGACTATTTTAATATGAAAATTGTTTAAAGAAAAAAAAATTAACTTAAAATTATAAAATAAATTAAAAATTCGGAGAAAGAAACAAATGGACGAAAATATAGATATTCCAAACGAAAAGTTTCTCTAAAAAAAAATAATAATAATAAAAATAACCTGGCGTGAAGGGGCAATTATGGAATCTAAAAGATTTGTGAGGGTATAATTGCAAACAGGTTAAAAACAAGAATTTTCAGAATATAAATAGAGGGCAGTTATCACTCCCGAAAACCCTAGAGCGATTTGAGAAAGGCGGAAACCCTAGCTCTGCAATTGGAGCCTCTGCCGCCCTTTGCTCACTGAATTCGACAGCCATGGCTACTGCTAAGACCGTCAAGGATGTATCTCCTCACGAGTTCGTCAAGGCCTATGCCGCTCATCTCAAGCGATCTGGAAAGGTATCGGGTTTTTCTTATATACTCTGTTTTTTTTTCCTTTCTGATTTTCTGGACGAGAGAACTAGGTTGTCGATTGAAGAGAGTATCCTGTGATGTTGATTTCGAGAACGGAGTGAATGCTAAATTTGAGTTTCATCTGGGATGGTTCTGTTGTGGGGTGTGCTTGTTTCTGTGTTGTTTGCCTTCTTTATCGGCTTCTCCAGGCCTCCATTTTACTTAGTTTTTTTTATTCTTCCTAATAAAACAAATAGTTTGTAGGTTTTAGGGCGTAGACGTTTTGATCGATCTGCTCCTGCTTTTGGACTGTCCTCTCAATGTTTTGAATTTCCCTGTTCCGTTGATTAAATTTGTTGGTGGGAGTACTATATTCTCTTATTTTTATTTACTGGCTTTTTGCACCTCATGAGGTGGTGTGAAATATTTTACTTTCTTGCACTCATACTTGCTCCGGAGTGTTTTTTGGATCTATTAAAGACACGTTCTTGGTGTAAAGAATTTTGTAATGTTCAATAGAGCTTTTGAGTTTCTGGGATCCAAGCGAGTATAAATGATTTTTTGGCCATATGGAAAAATATTTTGTAATCATAAATGGCCCGTGGTTTAGCATCCCCTGCTGTTGTAATATTATTAGACTATCTAGAATGATTCCTATTAAAAGAGGAACAAATTAGAAGACATTTTGGAATCTCCATAGTAAGAATTATATATTTTTTGAATTCCATTTCTATGACAATGATTTTAATAGGCATGCTGTTGTAACTTAATCAAAATATTCCCATTAAAAAAATTGGTATGAATTTGTACATTATATGTTCCTTGTTTACGATAAGTTTAACCTGTAACGGCTATTAGATTTATTTAACCAATTAATCAATTATGATTTGCAATATATGTGGTTTTAAATTGCTATCCTTTGCATAAACCATTGCCGAGCAGGTTGAACTCCCACCATGGACAGATATAGTGAAGACTGCAAGATTCAAAGAGCTTGCTCCTTATGATCCTGATTGGTATTACGTGAGAGCTGGTTAGTCCCCTACTTTCCTCTTTTTGATTTCATATATTCATATGATATAAATAAAACAAACTAAAATTAATTACTGCCATTATTTGTGGTCTGTTTGTGCTGCTCTGTTGATTACTTTGTCAAACTTTATTAGCATCCATGGCAAGGAAGATCTACTTGAGGGGAGGTCTTGGTGTGGGAGCATTTAAGCGTATTTATGGTGGAAGCCAGAGGAATGGAAGTCGCCCACCACACTTCTGCAAAAGCAGCGGTGCTATTGCCCGTCACATTTTACATCAATTGCAGGAGATGAACATTGTTGATGTTGACCCGAAGGGGTGAGTTCAAGATTCTAATAGTTAGCTTAGTTATAACTTCTCTGTTTCCTGTCTTTGATTCCACCATATGCTTTGTGTTTTGCTCTGATTTCAAATCATTTGTAACCAATGCTATATTGTCCATTGATATTCTTTTGCAGTGGAAGGAGAATCACTTCAAGCGGTCGACGGGATCTCGATCAAGTCGCTGGACGGATTGTTGTTGCCCCGTGAGCGATCAATTACCTGTTTTGATAATTAGACTTATGTTTTGCCTGATGAGATACAATTAATTTCTTATGCGCCATTAAAATTTTGGATTTAGCTGTTTAAAGATTTTCAGATGAAGATGGTTACTCATGTTTTTCTCACGGGTTCTGAATGGTTTAAAGTAATCTTCTATTCCGTTAGTTATTTGTTTTTTCCTTTTTTTGTGTGTTTCTTTGGATAAAAGATGTTCTTAATATATTTGCAATAATTAAGATATTTTTATCATCGTTTTAATCTTGTTTAAATTGCTTTGTTAGTTGTGCCGTTCATAATTCATACAAGTGTTATATTTGTTTAAATAAATAAATTTTTTTAATATATTTTTTTAAATCTTTACTTTTAGATTTGAGAGTGAAACATAGAGGTGATAGATATTTATTTTGGACAAATAAGGCAATTTTTATCGTTCGCTGGAGACCCCATATCTATTTACAATATAATGGTTTCCTATCATAATTTTGTTGGGTTAAACATTGTTTTGGTTTTTAATTTAACATTTTATTTTTAATCTATTAATAATATATCATACAAAAAAATCACTAAACACATTGATTTAATTTTTCTTAAAAAAACAGAGATATACTTGTTTTCTTTTTGTTAATTATTAAATATTAAAAATTTAAGCAAATGGCATGTTAGCATCAAGATTTAGTAGAAAAAAGAATGAAAATTCGACTTAAAAGACTGAAATGTTGATTTTAAAAGATGAAAGTATCGAGTTTAAAAACATGTAGACCAAAGTCATAGACCAAAATTAATTATTTTATCATCCTTTATTAGGGTTAAAATTTTAATACTAGAAACCGTAATATTATGATTTATATTATTAAGGTTTGAATATTGATTTGGTTATCTAAATATATATATATATAGCTTTGTTCTCTGTATTTTCTATATCTACTTACTTTCAAAATATGCATTTTTGTCCTTGGATTTTTAAATTTTATTTTGTTTATTAGACATTAAATTTTGTTTATTTTAATCCATGTATTCCAAAATAAATAAATAAATAAATAAATAAATAAATATATTTATTTATTTATGATTTATATACTTTTAAAAGTGACTATTTTAATTCATATTTATAAGATTTTAACATGAATTTTATATATAGGGGAAACTCTTTAATATAAATTTATGATTACATTTTAAAAAATGTCGTGAATGAAATGTTGTGCTAAAATTTAGATTGAGTGACCAAAATGGCCACTTTTGAAAAGTATAAGATTAAAACGAACCTTAAGAAAGTGCAATGATTAAGTATTACACCTAATATTTATAGTTATAGTAAAATACACTTTTGGTCCCTAAGTTTGAGAATAAGTTTTTATTTAGTCCCTAAGTTTTAAAAAATGACAAGTTGATCATCGACCATAAGAAAATAGTCCTAAAAAGTCCTTGGAGTTAAACTTCCGTTAGAGAAGGATGGCAACGATGAGTTGTCAATTTGAAGATTATATGGCAATATACAGTTGGAAATTAAGAAGAGGAGAAGATGGATGAATTTCAGTTTTCAGATTGAATGCCCCTTTATCGAAACTATTAAATCGGAACGGCAAGGGAATGAAAAAATGGAGCATTGGAGGAGGAAGAAAAAATGCCACTTCATCTAAAAACAATATAAAAATAATAAATATTGTTATATGCCAACTTACCATTGCCACGTCATTTGATAATTTGACTCCAGGACATTTTAAAACTATTTTCTAAAGTAAGGATCAAGTCGTTAGTTTTTGAAATTTAGAGACTAAAGAGAAACCTAAATAAAAGGGTGTATTTTAACCTGATAGTTATATATATATATTTTTTTTTGCGTAAAAAATTTCATCTAAAATAATAAAAGTTAAAGAAAAGACCTTTTCTCTTTTTTTTCCTCCTTATCCACTTTGAACCTACAATTTGAAGTTTGAGCTCCAAACAATTTTTTTATTCGCTTTTTGAGAATGGACAAGCTTTTTTGTTTTAAAGGTTGACCTACTCCATCTTAATTGGTTTGGTTTTATAATTTTGAACTGAAAACCCAACCAACTTAATTCCTTTATTGCATATTGTTTAATCAGATGAGACTTTCATTTCATAAAGTCAAAACCAATTAAAACAAAAATATATAACAGAGATTCTTTATGATTGAATTTTCATGCTGCTTTCTCATATTTATTACAGAAAAACAAAAATTTGCAGCAAAGTATGAAATTAAAATTAAATCCTAAATTAGATATTGGAAAAAAAAACCGTATGACAAGATTTTATGAAAAATAAGTCAATGACTCAATTGTTAGTTTTTTTTTTAATTTTAAAGATTTAAATAAAAAAAAACCAAATCCACCGTACAATTTCTTTATCCTTATGCTTAGTACTCCATTCCAAACTTGGTAACCTATAACCACCACAAATTGCCACGTGTTCGTTGGATTAAAAATTAAAATCTCTATCTTCCTATTTAGACTGTAATGCTCTAAATGTATTGCAACATTAAAAATATATATTTATAAGTTATGATCATTTATTAGCTACATCATGTCACAGTTGTGTCAAAATGAGCATAGTTCAGCGGTAATTAATATATATTACCAATCAAGAGATTATATTGTGAGTTCGATTCCCACTCCCATTTGTTGTACTAAAAAAGGAAAAAACATGACTTAATTGGTTAAAACATATATGCTCGATCAAAATGATCAGAGGTTCGAATTCTCACCTGGATATATGGTTATACTAAAAAAAAACAATTCGATTGACTAAATGTATGTTCTAATATTTTATTATTTATAATTATTTTTTAGATACTTTTTTTTATTAATAGTTTATCACAATGATTATACTCTTACGCTAGAACAAGGGTTTGGAAAAAAATTTGTTTTTGTTGTTAAGAAAATTGAGTTGGGTTGGGTTGTTGAGAAGTAGAAGAGTTTTGTTTAAGTTATAATTTACTAACAAAGGAAATTGAATTGAAAAAATAAATATAGTAAAATATTTTGGAGAAAAAAAAAGGATTATTTATTTATTTTTTGGAAAGAAAAAAAAAGGATTATTAATTATTATGGAGTAGCAACATTTGCAGAATAACTGCAACAACCAAAGTGAAGGGCAGGTTCGTTAGCCTAATCCAACCCAACTCCTTCCACTTACTTCTTGCCCTCCAAATTCCAATTTTACCCTTTATTTTATTACACATTTACCTCCACCCCTTTTGCATAAATCCACATTTTTCTTTTTAAAAGTTCTAACTAAATGTGATTATTATGTTTGAAAAAATTGTTATTATAAAACAATTTTTTAAGAGTAGAAATGAGGGAGGAAATTTGGAGCCTCTGATTTTTCGGAGATATTACCAAGATTGGTTAACCACTTGAGTTGTATAGCACTTGAAAAGAAATAATAATAATTAATACATAAAATATGGGTAAGTGAATGAAGTTGATTGACCTTTTATAATATCAAATGATAAAATTTGTTGTTGGAGAGTAAAATTCAAGGTGACCATGTTAACCAATCATCTTAGTTCGATAACGTCTAAACAACTTATCTATCCGTCCTGAAATTAAGTTAAGACAAGATGAACCAGAGAATTACCAAGTTCCCTTCTACCAACTCGAGGGTACCAACCTCAGCCAAAAAATCCGTATAATTTCCCCAACCTCCGGTCCTAAGGGACTTATCTCCTCACTTTGCCTATAAAATGAACGGCAGTTATCTGACTCTATTATGTCTAAGAACGACCTACTGAGCTCGAACCTTTACTTACTTGGGTGTCAGAGTTTTATTCCTTTTGTGTTGGTCACTTCTGGTATAACTCCCTCTTATGTAGTTCGACTATAGCTCGACAAAGTTCAGCATCAACATTTGTTATGATTTCAAATTAGAGTTTCGAGAAACTGGAATTTCATTTTGTCAAGTAAACTATGGCACATGCCACACTACATAATCTTTAATAATATAGCCCATGTATATTACGTAAACATTAAATTGACAGAATTAGTTAACTGAACATAAACTTAACTATTTAAAACAAACACATATATATATATTACAAAAAGTTTAGAGGTTCAAATATATATCCACTCTTACACGTTGTTGAACAAACAATAACAGATAAAATTCATTGACACAAAATAAAAAATTTAAGCACGTAGGCCTTTTTTAAAGGGTTTTTGCGTAAATTGCATTACAAATCAAGGTCAAATTATTTCAACCCAAAAAAATGGATCTTCTCTCACAGCCTCACCCATGGTTCTAAATATCCATCAACATATCCATATTTCTATGAGTTCGACATCAACACGAAAGGTAAATCGACATTTCCATCATAGTATAAAAAAATTCGACAAAATACGGAAAATATTAATAAAATCTCACTAATATATATATATATATAATATTAATATTAATTATTTTTAACCTATTTTGAAATAGGAAAATGTTTATTTATTAATTTAAATATTTGATATATTTTTAATTTCTCTAATTCTAATAGAAATATCCATCGACATTGACATTTTATATAAAATTGAGATATCGATATTTTCATAGATATTGACTTGTAAAACTTTTAAAGGTAAAAGTAAAACGACGCCGTGAAAATAACGGTTTATTTATTTATTATTATTATTTTTTCTGGAAGCCCGTGAATGAAATATGAATGAATGGAATGTAATGATTTTTTGGATCCTCCTTTTCGGTCTCCACCACATAACTATATATATTTAGTTGAGTTACAGGTGAACGCATTGGACTTCTTTCATCTCTCTCTCTCTCTCTCATCGATTCTCTGTTCTAGAGAGAGAAACCGAAACAATTCAGAAAAATGGCTGCCGACGACCTCGAGCTTGCTGTAGAAGAAGCAATGCCATGGCTTCCGAGTCAAGTTCTCGACGAGGCTTGCGATATCAAGGTTCTACTTCTAATTCTACTTCTTCATCCATCGATCAATCGATCCATAGATCGCCTGATCTCTTTTAAATTTCAGGTGTATATGCGGCAACAACAGCAGAAGCCTTACCTCCACCGGCAACGGCGCCATGATCGTCCTCTGTCATCGCCGCCGTCGGATCATTTCGCGCTTCCACCGGTACGCTACTGCATTTCGATTGCGATTCCGATGTTAATTCGTTTGTGAAGCTAGCTAGCGCCCTAAGTTATGTTGATTCTGATTTTGTTTTGATTCGGTGAATTAAATCGAATTAGCATCAGAAATCGAAGTACGGTAATGTCTCTGCTCGGCCGCATCAGAAGCAGAAATCGGCGGCCAATTGGACGGCCGGAGGACCTGGAATGCAAGCGATTTTCCTCGACTCCGGCCGGCAATTAGGCGGCACCGGCGTTTTTCTTCCTCGAGGAGCAGCCACTGGTTACCAACCAAACAAGAAGCCAGGTAGGGATTTCTGATTATATTCTTTTTAACATCTATTTAATCAATAATATTTCCGTCCAGAGATTTAGAAAATAAAGCAAACAAGAAAGAACTCTGCCTTCGTGCGTACCTTTTTCTCTCTCTCTCTCTCTCTCTCTCTCTCTCTCTCTCTCTCTCTCTTCAATCAATTTACAGAAGAGAGAGAGAGAGAGTTTTTTTTTTCTTTTTTTTTTTAAAGAGAAATTTGGCAATTTGCCTTTTGGTTGCACGATGTGCAACTCTTTGTAATTTTAATTAATTAAAACTAAAAATGGTTGATCAAATTAAATTGAGATTCTGATAACAAGATACATTCTGAATACATGACATAATTATTAAATTAATGAAATTCGACGAATTAAGAATATAACAAAAAATTTAAATCCAACAAATTTGCTATTTGGCGGAACTCAAAATAGAAAAAAAAAGATTCTATTTAGTATTTGTTATCGTATTAAATGAGATTATAGTCATGGTTTACACGTATCTTAAAAATATATATTAAAAAAAACAACCTACCATTTATACAAGTGCTTTTGTGTTATTAATAAATATCAATGAACTCTTCCATATAAAGTCATATTACTATATTTGATAGATTTAGGATGTGTTTGGAACTTGGAAGCGGAAATCTTGTTTTATAGTGTAGTTCTTCTTCTTCTTCTTTTTTTTTTTTTTTTTTTAAGTTTTAATATGTTTTCTTTTCATCTTTTGTTGAATTATTTACTTTTCATATATAATCTGATTATTTTTTAAGTGTAGTTTGATTCAAATGTAGTATGTTTTTAAATTAGTGTGAAGAAGGAAACAGTTTTTAAAGATTAATCTATATAACAAAATTTTGAAAATATAATTTTAAGTTTCTGAATTATGATCCTAACTTTGTCACCTTGATTTCTAATTTTGGACTAATAAAGTGTGAATCTATTTGTAGTTTGTTCCATCGTTCTTCTCCCTGCTCGTGTTGTTCAAGCTCTTAATCTCGACGTTCAAGCATTAGGATTTCAAATTTCTCCTCGAAAAGGTATGATGATATATTTTCAATAAAATGTTACTTTTTTAGTTCAAATCTTAGGTTGTACTAAGAAAAATGTATTAAAATTGAATAATAAAATTTTAAATTTAAAAATTATTTTTTAGAAACTAACCTCTCTGTAACTCATTATAAAATTCAATGACCCTCGGAAGTACTATTATCATTTAGAATAGAATTTTCTTTTTTTTTTCTCTTTCTTTTTTTTTTAAGGGACAAAAGTTATACCTTATAACTTTATTTATATAATTTTTCGATTCTAAAAATTTTAAGAAGTAGTACAAACCCATGACCTCTGAGTCAGATACATGAATCTCAATTCTTTTTATAATATATAAAAAGTTCTTTTATTATTATAACTAGTTTAACAAAAGCTCTAATTTCTTACTTTTTAGTCGTGTCAATGTTATCATACAATAAAATAAATAATATCATGCGTTGTCCTTTTTTCACTTGATTTAAGAAACCTCATCTAGCCAATAGAAAAGAACATGCAAGGACTTCATCAAATTTCTTTTAATACTTTTGAAGATAAAATTCGTCGAAAAATAGAGGATCAAGAGATATTTAGCCAATTTCTAACCGTAATATCTAAAATGATAAATAAGTCAATTATTTAAGACTTGTGATGGTTTTTATAAAATAAAACTACCAAGAATATTGTTGTGAATTATAACATTAATAATATAACATACTATATTTGTGAATTGTAATAAATTCAAGAACTTCTAGAAGATTAGAAAAAACCCCATGAAAATGAACTTAATAAATTGAAAAAGTGACGACTAAATGCAAATTATAACTTATTTTGGATATATAACTTATTCGCAGATCCCAACGGCAACCAAAAGGGTAGAGAGTGCAACTCAACTGTAAAAAACAAGAAGGGCAAAGATGTAACATCCACAAATTGCTCTTTCATGTCCCAAAATCAAACCAATTCATCCCAAGAGATATTTCTTCCCAAGGAATGGACATATTAAGAGATCCAAAATATTCATATTTAAATAATACCCGGACGTTTATCGGTTAACACCCATCTTCATGTTGACCATCATTAAAAATTGGGTACTCTTTCTGTCTAGACAAAGAAAATTTTTTTTACATTCCTCTATCTTATTTGTCAAAAATTTAATAGTAATCAACAAGAAAAATGAGTGCTTACTGTAAGTCGAAGTATCATTCTTCATATTTTACTCAGGTATGAAAACTTTCATGATGCAAAGTTAGGGCTAACTAGCTCTTCAAATGCTTTCATCGTAATCATTTGAATAATATGTCAAAATTGTAATGCTCATTTTTATGACAAATCAATATCTTTTTTATTTTGGTTATTTAACTTTTATAGTTATTTTGTTTTTGGTATTTTTAAAAATTAATGTTACACAGTTTCTCAACTTTCAAATGTCTTATTTTAGTACTTAAATTTTGATCTCACTGTAAGTTAACTTAATAGTTGTTGAGGTCAGTGAAAAGATAATGAATTCAAATCATCAATAGTCACTCTTACCATAGATTTTGAGATTGCGACTAAACAATCAGATGTTTTATTAAGAGATCTAATTACATTCTTTATCCAGAGATTTACTTACCTCAAGGAGAGATTGGATGACTAAGAAACAATCGTTTTCATAGCGAACTATTTATTGTGTCTTTCACTAACTTAAAATTGTATATCCATTATATATAAATATATAATTTGATAAAGGGTCAAAAAGGACATGTGGTCATGCGAAGAATAATGAAAGATCGATTTGCCAGGTATTTTCCCATTATCTTGGAAATACTTAATGTTCAACTTATTTAGCTTGACCAATGATAACTCGATAGCTTGGTTGTCGAACAAATTGTTGGTCAAGGAAAGCCATATGTCGAAGTACGACACGTTCAACTCCTTGTTACGGAAAGCAATCTGATTTCTCATCTTGAAAGCTTAGATCAGACTCTTACTGACTTGAGCGTCAAAATATTTGTTTCTTTGGTACAAATCTTTCTTCACATAACTCGTTCTAGATAGTTCAGTCATATATCCGATCCCACCCATTCTTAGGATAGTTCGAAATCCAGCATAAGCATAATAAGTAAAAAATGCCAATTTAATTGTCTCCACCTAATTATGATATAATAAACTTCACTTTTTTATTAAGGAAATCATAACATTACATTATCTATTGTCATTTTCTTAAAATCCTATCAATTTCTTCCATAATTCATTGAAACACATGATATATATAACGACTTTTTTTTTTTTTGAGACAACATGATATATATAACTATTCTTTAACTATTGCAACATTTTATCTAGTCTAGGGTAAATTCAATAAAATTGAAAGTTTATAGTAAAAATGGACACAGAGAGGAAAAAAATGATTTTTTTAATTATCATTTTCTTTAAACGTCGTCGTATATTCTCTTACACAACAACCATCCCAATCAGTCTATTGACGATAATGTCCCTCAACTGCGTTCCGTTTCCCGCTGCAATTTCATTTCGAATAAATACTCTCTCTCTCTCTATCTTTCTCTCTCTTCGAAATTAACGGGATGGAGGGGGAAGGTTCCTCGGAGATGGAGTATACAGAGATCGAAGCCTCCGCCGATTACTTCGACAGCTCCATTCTCTTCAATATCATCAACGATGTCTCCGCCTTCGTCTTGTTCATGCACCAACAACTCCCTTCGTAAGTTTCTTCCCTCAATTTCCAACCTATTTTCACTTCCGTAGCTTAGAAAGTGCAAGAATCCGGAAAAAAAAATGCATTCAGCTGTCATACGTATTGGAAAATGTCTGATTGCGAAACAATTGAGTGATCGAAAATTTCAGTTTGTGAAGAGAAATTAGGAATTCTATCAGATGTGAGCTCCGTTAGATTCTGATGAGTATTTCCGGTTATGTTTACTGATGAGTATTTATGTATTACTGATAGGTATAGAATGAGAAGTACTTTTAAATGTTATATGATTTTAGTGACTTCTTTCCAGGAGTTTTAAGTTGCTATGGTTATAGTTTAAAATGAATTCTGCACGAAACGATTAAATTAATGATGTTATTGAGCTACCAGAAGATTTATTTTGCACAATTTTGCTTAGTTCTTTCTTATTAATTTATCTGTTTTGAAGTGTGTACTTCTATGCTTTTTGCATCGAGATTGTGGGGCGTGTGATGCAACTTTTGTTTGATTGTTTCTTTCCCAAGTTTATCACAAGAAGCCCTTGCTAGAATAACCTTATAAAGTAGATGTTGAGGAGAAAAGATCGCCCATAAGAAACATATGTGCAGTGAAGAAACAAAATATGTAGCATTTGGAAGTGTTGAAATTATTAATTAGTATGCCAATGTCTTTTTTGGAGTCAATGACTTCTCTTCTTTTTAGTTTCAGTAGACAATTATTTCTGATTTAATCTTCATCATTGAGCCAGAAGTTCATTAATTAAAAAAAAAAAACCTACTCTTGCTCCTCTATGTCTTGGGATATCAACTCGAACATAGCTCAATTAGTTAAAACATTTCGTAACAGTCATGGGTGGTTCATTAATCCAAAGAGGCTATGATTAATTTAGGGAGGGAATAGGTTTAAACTCCATAGCGGCCACCTACCTTAAGAATTAATTTCTATGTGTCTATGGACACCAAATGTCGTAGGGTCACGTGGTTGTCCCGTGAGACATTTCGTAACTTATTTCAAGATCATCAGTTATATTTGAATCGTGTCACATACAGAAAGAAAATACACCACTAAACGAGAAATCTATTTCCTATGTTTGTACCTTAAGTACTCTACTGACGTTTGGTGGCTTAGTGCAGAATACTACAGGATATGAGCATCGAATTTGATACTTTGCATGAAGAATACAAAGAGCTGGTATGTCAGCTGAAATGGGTAGTTTCGTTTACATTTTCTTGCTTCAATATGAAGAGCATCATAACAAGTGTCGGTTTTAGGGAAGTGAACTGGCACAAAACGAACTAAAAGCATCATCACGAAGAAAGCATACTGGGAGAATGAGGGAGGTCAGACAGGGAATTAAGAGAATGGAGAAGTTAATGAATTCAGTCTCTGGTTTTCAATCTGCTATCAAATTGTTGATTACAGAGATTCCTAATATCGAGGAAGTCTTGTTAATTCTTGGAGCTACTCCACTACGACCTCAACATGTCTATCAGCTGTGCTTTTTACAAAGAAAAGCTGCGGTGGGAGGTGCCGATGACTTCATCAAACACAAAGCAGCAGAAGTTCTTTCAAGAAAGGTGCTCGTAAATTGTAATATATTTCCTAGAATTCTTCATTGTTTGATTCAAAATTCATTATTATTACAGGCCATTCGAACATTAATCTCTAAGGACGCTGGCTCTTCCTCGTATCCAGGTACATAGTTGTGCATGTTAAAGCATAATGATCCAGTTTGGAGAAGAATTCTCACCCTCTAAATTTCTCTTATTAAGAAATGATAACATATTTTTTTAGGCCCTACTAAGTTGTTTCTATTGGTGAAGGCCCCTGCTTCTTTCAATCTGCCCTTGCACTTCATTCCAAAACGTGACTTCCGATACAGCAAAAAGGTAAATGTTAGATATGTCTGCTTTTGTTTTCATCCCAAGATATTGATATGAGATGATATTGGGCGGCCCAAGAGACAGTCCGGTTGGTAAGAGTTTGAGGTCTTTTGGTCATACTGGTTTAGAGATCTTAGGTTCGAATCTTCCGGGGAGTTTAATATCAAAAGCCCTTTATGTCTCCTGGGTGGTGCAAGTGTCCCGGGATGCAGGATACTAAAGCTCCGACTCCCCGTTATAAAAAAATGAGATTGATCTTGGGGATTCTATAATCTATCTCTCTGTTATTCATATCAGATTATCCAGTTACATAAGAATTTGACTGCTGTAATAGAATATACTACATCTCTGTCATTTATCAACACCATTTGTCATTAGAGCTTTCAGTTTGATCCAAATGCATAATCTTAGGTCAAAATAAGGGTGTTGATCATCTTGATTGTCCAAACCATTTAACACCATTGCCTGCATCTGCATTAGAATTTTATAATCAATTTGATATCATCTAAAAATGGTCTTTGATTCAGATAGTGCCTTTCAAACTACGATTTAAGTGCAAAGGCCAAATCCAGAAGATGAATGCTCCTGATCGTGAGTCTCAAGTTGGAAACTGTGATGACCTTACCAACTCTTCAGTCGAAGATTCAATCTGGTACAGGAATGCTTTAATCATTAATTACTATTAATTTCTACTCAATGTTCAAGTAAAAATTATTGGTTAAGTATGTTAGGACATTGCATTGTGTGGTGTTTTGCGAGTGTTTAAGCTTACTCAAATTGATTTCTCCAGCTATGAATTAAAGGAGGGTGTTAAGAAATAAAGTTAGTTTATGTATAGTGTTATTTATGGTGTCGATTGTCCAAAATCCGAAGGCAGTTAATTAGAGTCGGTCCAAGTTTGTTTTTGTTGGTTATGCTTATTTATTAATAGTTTTCTTTATCTTTCTAGTATAATTTTAAAAGCATTTGTGAAACTTTAGCCAGATTTGGAAAACTTAAAAAAAAAATCTCCTTTTGTTTTCTAAGATTCAAACTATAATGTCAAAGTGTTTTTCTTGGGAGTGATACAAAACAAGAAAATATAAGTATAAATAACTTTAAGGGTTCAGATTAAGTAGTCTATAAATATTTTGTGTCGAAGAGGTTTTGAATTTTTAAAAAATGTCTAATAGATTTATTATACAAAAATTGAAAGTTAAAAAAGCTACTATACTTTTTTTTTCTTCAAGTTTGGGGACCTATTAAATACTATCTCAAAAGTTTATAAATTTATTACATGCATTTTAAAGTCTTGGAATCTAATAGATATTGCCAGAAGTTTAAGAACTAATCTTATAATTTTAACCAAAAAGTTATTGAAACATGCTTTGTTAATATAACTCCTATTATATAGCTACTTTCTAGGGGAGTATGTGCCAAAATTGAGAGCTTTACGTCTCTTATTCCTGCCCATTTATATGCTCAAGTCAAAAAGTCACCTATACTATTTTTAAGGTTGAAAAGAACCGTCTGTTAATCATGTTATGCTGCAATACTAATATTTCATTCGTAATTTTAACAATAACGAAGTTGGATGATCATTATTAAATAATATGGTTGTTGCATTTCAGGTTTCAATGTAGACATGCAATCAAGGGCCTAGCATTCAACAGACCCGATGAAGATTGAAAATGGCGATTGCCAAAGATACAAGTAAACACTAACCTGTACACTTTGCATATGAATAACCTCTAATTGTAGTTTGTAGACCAAAAATCATTGCTCCTTGAGAATTTAGCTCTACTTATGCAGGCAGTCTGGAATAGGATTTAGATCCTTTTGGAAGGGGCGTAAAATTCTCGGTTCGGTTTTTGAACAGGAAAAAAAAAAACGGAATCGATTTGGTTAAGCGGATATGAAAACTTTTAGCTAATTTGAATGGTGGGGATCTTGATGTATCCAAAATCATTCTAAAATTAGGAACACATCTTAAATTTACTAAGGTGAAAAATATTTCACTTTTTCCCGAATTTAATCAAAGTTAAACATATCATATGGTTACTAATATTCCAGGTAACTTTTAGTTCCATTTTTTAATCAATACTCTTTTTATATTAAAATTTTTTAGGTTAAATTACAATCCCTAAACTTTCAAATTTTGTCCAATAGGTCTTATGAACTTTTAAAAGTGTTTGCACCGTAACTTGTGTCTAATAAGCTCCTTACATAGTATACATTTTAAAAGTTAATGGATCTATTAGACATAACATTGATTTTATTTTATTTTTATCCAACAAGACCGTAAACCTTCAATTTTGTGTCTAATAAGTTCGGATTTTAAAAATTTTCAATCAGATCGAGGATCTATTAAGTATAAAATATAAAATTCAATAATTCATTAAACACAAAATTGAGAAGAAATTTATTAGTTTGTGGATTTATTTGACACAAAATTTATAACTTCCAATTCTGTTCGTCGGTTAATTCCACCAAAAATTGTTTTAAGCAAAATTCATTTCTTCCTCGACATTCCTTTGGAATCATTCCCCCTCCTCCCCAAATCCCATCATCTAAAATCAAAGTTTTGAACCTTTTTAGTGGCTGCTTGAAATGGTGAATCCTAAGCAAATGTTCCTTAAGCCAAGACCATAAGTCTTGATAATCTTGAATCACATCTTTTTTCTAATTGAATAAAGTTTAATAGTTTAGACAACACTTTTATTTTTCTTATTTTTTTTAAGGTTGAATTCATTTCTATAAAATGTTTTTTCTTTTTTGGATTTTTAGAATTTATGACAAAATGAAAGTGTATAGAAAGATAATTTAGAGATCGTCATTATTCAAATCATGATTAATGCAATTCCTACTCAGCGAACTAAGGAATCACCATTTATTTAAAGAGAGGAAATGAGGGTGGGATCATTTACAATTAGAATGAGCCCCCAAAAACTTGATTTCAAATATAACTCAATTCAGGCATATTTTATTTATAATATTTTTATAGTTCATATGATAAATTATAATTTCATTAACTTTTAAAATTCGAGCGGAATTCCTATGAGTTTCATCGCGACAATTTATTAGTAAAATTTTAACGTCAATAAGTTCTTGAAAATTACAACCTCGTTTGATAACAATTTTATTTTTTGTTTTATCAAATAATATATATTTTTTTAATATAACAACATGTGGGTGTGGAAATTTGAACTCATAACTTTTTAGTCGAAAATATATACCATATCAGTTAATCTTTTTATTTTATTTTGATATCCCTCCGATTAGTTATGGTTAGATTTGCGAGGGATGAAATATTATATTGTATTCAAGTGAATAAACTTTTTAGATTTGATGTAAAATAAACTTGCCAAGATTTTCTCAAAAAAAAGAAAGAAATAAATAAATACTTGCCAAGTTTTAGATTTTGTTTAGAAATTCAAATTTGCACCGTAATTCAACTTAAAAGAGAGAAAAAAATTAAATAAATAAATAAAAAAAGAGTATGAAATGGGATCCAAAATCTCATATTTAGGATGGTATTATTATTTTGCATTAATAATTGAGAACAATTGGGGGAAGACGGAAGAGACGGAGCCATAGGAGTTTGAGCAGAGACCTCTGGAATCTCCCCGCCGCCGTCGTTCTGGTTCTCCGTCGTAAGCTCGTCACCGGCGGAGCAATCACGATGAAGTTTCAATTGGAGGACGTAACAGTGTACTTCCCTTACGATCACATATACCCGGAGCAGTACGCGTACATGCTTGAGCTGAAGCGAGCTCTCGACGCCAAGGGCCATTGTCTTCTCGAGATGCCCACCGGCACCGGCAAGACCATCGCCCTCCTTTCTCTCATCACCAGCTACACCCTCTCCAAGCCCCAGAACCCCGTCAAGCTCATCTACTGCACCCGCACTGTCCACGAAATGGAGAAGACCCTCGCCGAGCTTAGACTGCTCCATGATTACCAGGTTCACCAGCTTGGCCCTCGCGCTCAGATCTTGGCTGTCGGCCTCTCGTCCAGGAAGAATCTCTGTGTCAATCCGAGGGTTTTGGCGTCCGAGAATCGGGATTCTGTCGACGCTGGTTGCCGCAAGCTGACCGCCAGTTGGGTTAGGGCTATGGCGGCGGAGAATCCGAATGTGCCTACTTGTGAGTTCTTTGAGCAGTATGAAAAGGCCGGCTCCACTGCGGTGTTGCCGCCGGGGGTTTATACGTTGCAGGTACTACTGGTTGAATTCCCCATTTCTTTCTCTAACCATTGACGGTGATTTAAAATTAAAATTTCATTCTCTTCTTTGGGGTGTTGGTGTAGTTAGTGAGACAGTGTTGAAATTCTTAGAGCTATCAATTCTATAGCATTTAATTTTGATGACGATTTCCAAATCAAATTCTAGTGTCACCTACGGCTTTACTTTACGTTTTATAGTATGAAGACGAATTGTTTCTTAAGTCATTTAAATTCTTCTATTTATTCATTTTTATAGATGGAAATCTTTTATAGATGGAAATCATTTGTACCTTGAATAATTCATTCATGTAACTTCACCACTGGATTTATAGGATCTGAGGGCTTTTGGGACAAAGAAGGGTTGGTGTCCTTACTTCTTGGCACGGCATATGGTACAGTTTGCAAATGTGGTAGTATATAGTTATCAGTACTTGCTTGATCCCAAAGTGGCTAGCATTATATCCAAGGAAATGCAGCGAGAATCTGTTGTGGTGTTTGATGAGGCACACAATATTGATAACGTGTGTATTGAAGCCCTCAGTGTTAGTGTGAGGAGGCAGACTATTGAAGGCGCCAGAAGAAATCTCAATAAGATGCGCCAGGAGATTGAGAGGTATAATCAGATATTAAGTTGATTTCTCTTAATATCATTCCATATCTGGAAATGGTGTATGACAGTGCATTTTCCACATCAGTGGTAGTCTAAAGGACATGGTTCACTTGTTTTCAATGTTCTTGAGAGTTAATGTGCTAATGTCTCTTATTTAGAGATATATTTAGGTCTCTGTGCTCCTTCAAATGTCATGTCTCTCATGTAGAGGAGCATGAATATGAATAAGTTGACCGATTCTGTGCATTGTCTAGGTATTTTGGTGTTTCTGTTACTCTTGAATTGGTATCTAATTAGTATTTTTCCTTGATATGGTAGGAAGGTTCAAGGAAACTGATGCAGGTAGATTGCGTGCAGAATATAACAGGCTGGTAGAGGGTTTGGCACAAAGAGGGAACCTACCTAGTATGTTGGACATTGTAATTCAAACAAAATTGAATGTGTTTTGTTCTTATTGTAGAATAAACTCAGCCTCTTTAATTTTGTGGTGCAGTCACGGATACCTGGCTCTCAAACCCTGCCCTTCCAGATGATATTTTGAAGGAGGCTGTGCCAGGAAATATACGTCGAGCCGAACACTTTGTACATGTATTGCGGAGATTGGTTCAGTATCTTGAAGGGCGTTTGGACACTGAAAATGTCGAGAAGGAAGGGCTTGTTAATTTTGTTGGCTCTGTTGGTTCCCAGGCTGGAATTGACCAAAAAACCCTGAAGTTTTGTTATGATCGCCTCCACTCCCTCTTGCTGACTCTAGAAATTACCGACACCGATGAGTTTTTGCATATACAGACCATATGTGACTTTGCAACACTTATTGGAACATATGCACGGGGTTTCTCAATTATAATTGAGCCTGTTGATGAGAGAATGCCACATATTCCTGATCCTGTACTGCAGGTTGGTTTATATCTGTCTTAATTTATATATTTATATATACACCTTTTCTTCTTGAAACGTTTTAGGAGTATGGAATTTGGATGATAAATGTTGGAATCTTAGGTTTAGATGATCTCTTGATGATAGAGAAGTGTTTGAGTTGGGTTCCTTCATAGATACGGACCTACGGTAGATGGTTTTTTACTTTAGCAAGAGTTTTGATCTTGAAGTGGAAACTTCAGAGATCAGGAGAATACACATAATTTTTTAACTCCTTTTCTCTGGGCTAGGAGGCCGTATTTCTTCTCCTATTTCCATGTGGAGACGAAACGGAATTCTGAAGAAGTGAAAATCTCTTTGATCTCCAGTCTCTAGTTGCATATCCCCCAGCTTATACATGATGCTATCCACTGAAGTTTTGATTTGAACTTTATATTGTGTTTTTCAATAATTATGTCCATCTTTTTGTTTAAAAGTGATTTATTAAATATTCATTTATTTTCTCCTCAGCTTAGCTGTCATGATGCCTCGCTTGCTATCAAGCCTGTGTTTGAACGATTTCAATCAGTCGTGATAACATCGGGAACTCTGAGCCCAATTGATCTCTACCCTCGTTTGCTCAATTTTAATCCTGTTGTTAGTAGAAGTTTTACAATGTCTTTGACCAGAGACTGCATATGCCCAATGGTTCTCACTCGTGGCAGGTGTGCGTTTCAATTGAAATATATTATGTTTTCTTTCTGGCTTCTGCATATTATTATTGAAATTCTTCTATTCTATTTTTTATTTCTTAGTAGTAAAGTAGGATTTCCTATATTGACTATTGGTTGTTTTGTTACTCTAGCGACCAGCTCCCAGTAAGTACTAAATTTGATATGAGAAGCGATCTTGGTGTAGTAAGGAATTACGGCAGGCTGTTGCTTGAGATGGTGTCAGCCGTTCCTGATGGGATAGTATGTTTCTTCGTCAGTTACTCATATATGGATGGGATTATAAACAGTTGGAATGAAACTGGCATATTAAAGGTGACAATACTAATGTTTGGCTTGGTTACAACATTTTAGTGGAAAGTAGTCTTAACATGATCGACCCTGGTCATACTAAACAGTTGAATACGTTTTCTCAGGAAATAATGCAGCATAAACTTGTGTTTATTGAGACCCAGGATGTGGTGGAGACTACGCTGGCTCTTGACAACTACCGCAAGGCTTGTGATTGTGGGAGAGGTGCTGTGTTTTTCTCTGTAGCCAGGTATCCTATTCCGCTGTCAATTCTTTCCCCTTTTTACCCTTTCCTTCTTGACTTTGGAACCCTTCCAGCCCAGCCCCAAACCATTTTATCTTTCTTCGCTTGGGGCTGGGCTCTCCTCTCCATTCTTGTAATTTCGCACCATCTATGAATTAATTGGTTTCCTAAAAAATAAGTATTGATCAAGAAGAATGGTGCGGATGTAATTTGGAGTTTAATCTATGTTAATGCAGGGGAAAAGTTGCTGAAGGTATAGATTTCGATCGACATTATGGAAGATTGGTGATAATGTTTGGTGTTCCTTTCCAGTATACATTAAGCAAGTGAGTTTTATATTACGACTTTCTAATGTCATAATTTGTGGGGCAAAAAGATGATTAATCAATGTAAAACATTTTTCTCTTTCCATTTAGAGTTATCATTACATGACCATTGTTTCTAAGTTTAACAAAAACAGGATCTGTCTTATCAAAAAACAAAAACAGAATCTGTCAGGAGGGTGATGGGGGGCCATTTTTGTTTATACTTGGTTGTTTCTGACAGTATATATAATGATTTTTGTTTTCAGAATTTTGCTTGCTCGGTTGGAATATCTACGGGAGACATTTCAAATTAAGGAAGGAGATTTTTTAACCTTTGATGCTTTGGTAGGGTAAAATTGCTCCTCTTACTCTCTATAGAAGCTCTTTTTGGTGTATGGTGGACTGGACATAATCGGTTCTGACAATTTGGACAGAGACAAGCTGCGCAATGTGTTGGTCGAGTTATCCGATCAAAGGCTGACTATGGGATGATGATATTTGCTGATAAAAGGTTAGATTTTTCTTTAAATTATTAGACTATGTAGTTACAACTAATTTCTCCATTACAGAACTTATTTTCGGTTTTAACTGCAAGAAGTAATCACAAGTTACTGATTCATTGGATGGAAAGAATCTTCTTTAAATTCAGAAATTGAGTTGACGTAGAGGTGCGATAGAGATGTCAATCTCAATGAAGTTGGTACTTAAAATAAATAAAACTCATCTATAACAAAAAATCTTGAAGAAAATGGAAAGAGGGAGGGGGCCCCAGAGAAATGGTGTGAGAAAGGGGAGGGGGCGATAAAGAAGGAACAGAGTTGGGAATTGAAAGTGGAAAAGTTAGAGATGAAGTAGTGGGCCCAAAAAAGAGAAATACAGACACAAAGACGATGGAGGACAAAGGAGTACTAAAGAAAAGGAAAAAGAAAAGAACATTGGAAAGAAAAATCTATTGCAATCTAGGTCTGACCGAGAAGCTTTTTTTCTGCAGTGTGAAGCAGAAATTATCTGGGAAGGAGAATCGAGGGAAGAGATGGCTGAGTTGTTTGATAAATTAAGTGTAAAATTACCTCTCGTTTCATGGATATTTGTCTCGACTCCATGAACTCGTGAACATAGGGATAAAATGGCGCTCATGGTGACTGCTGGTTGGAGATGCTCACCATGCTAGCCACGAGCTCTTCTTTGTTTCATTATGAGATATATGTAAACTGGAGATTAAACATCGCAAAGATTTTGAAATCATCATTTTAAGTTGAAAACTCATTAATATCATTGGTATTCTTTGAGAACTGTTGGCAGGAGGGTAAACATTTTGCAATTACTATTTAGCATTAAATCATATCCTCAATGGGTGATTTTTGTTGAGGTCTCTTATGACATCATCGTTTGAAAAGATGATTTTATAGGAAACTACCATATATTATATTTTAAACTTTGTCATTGTGCAGGTATAGTCGTCATGACAAGCGCTCAAAATTGCCTGGATGGATATTGTCACATTTACGCGATGCACACTTGAATTTGAGCACAGACATGGCTCTGCACATAGCTCGGGAGGTTTGTAATTTCTTACCATCTCATAGTTCAAGATATAGACATTTTTTTTTGGCTAAATTACAATAAATTACAAAAAATACCTTTGAACCTTGTCTTTTCAATAAAAAATACTCCAATCAAAAGTTTAAAAAATATTCTTGACTTTTCATAAACGTTTCAAAAATACCCTTTGAGTAAACGTCCATTAATATTTTGAACGGAAAGTTGACATGGCAAAATTTGGAACGACGTGGCAATTAACGTGGAAGTGTACTTGGATTAAGTCTGAAATGATAAGAAATATGGAAGAAGTTATTGGTTTTAAAGGGGGAATGATGTCAAAATTGGGTAGACAAACTCTCTTGATGATGAAAGAAGAAAACTTTTAGGGCAAAAGTGCGACGTTAATTGCTACATCAACTTTCCTTTCAAAACATTAACATATTAACAAATGTTTGCTTAGCCTCAAAGAATATTTTCGAAACATTTATGGAAGTTCAAGTAGTATTAAAACCATGAGTGTTTTTGGTAATTACCATTTCTTTCCCCTTTCATACACATCTATGAATATTTGGCATTCAAATGGATTCCTTCGCATTCTAATTTTATTATCTAAAATGCATCTTTAATAAGATCTCTTTTGCTATTTAACTTCAAAATTATGAAGAATCTGTATGCATTCTTGCTAAGCCTTTTAAGATTCATCAGAAAATTCCTTGGAAAATTTTCATAGCCAATAAAATAATCGAATCTGAACTCTAAATATGTGGGTGCAGTTCCTTAGGAAGATGGCACAACCCTATGATAAGGCAGGGAGCAGTGGTAGAAAGACCTTATTGTCCCAAGAAGACTTAGAAAAGATGTCTGAAGGCAACATGAATGAGATGTTGTATTAAGGATCAAACTACCTGCAAATGGACTCTTTTTTAGGCGAGAGTGCTGTTTTAACATTCTTCTCCGAATCCTACCGACCGAGACCGTGAGAGTCCTCATCTCGTTAACTCAAAGAAGAAATCCCCTACCGAGATTCTGCTGACAAAGAACTCAAATTTGAATGTTGCCTGGTTGTGGAATTGAATAGGGTTGAGAACCTTCTGAATGGGTTCTCCCAAAAAAGAAATTTTGACAAATAGCTTATAGTAATATGTATATAAATGATCTCTTGTTACCTTTTGACTTGCAATGTTGCTCTTTCTTTTTTTTTTTTTCCTTTTGTTTTTCTTTTTGGCCTACCACTGTTATTTATCAACAAGTTTATTGTTGCATTAGTTTCCTATATTTAACTGACTGGCTGAGTTTGTTCTGCTATCAATTGAATTATTATTTTTCAGTCAATATTATTACGGTAAATTACACGTTTGATCGTGTGAGTCAAGGATAGTATACCACTCCCGACCTTGTCTTGACCCATCGAGTAGTCTAAAGTAACACTAACAATTTAACTGAAAAATTACATTAGATGAATGTTAGAGAGTCAAAATAATCCATGTTCGTTGTGTATTCATGTGTTTAAATAAATGTCTAGACATCGTCGATACTTTGACCTAACAAAGCAAGTTGGAGAAGAACTAATTAGATGAGTTTTTTTCACAAGTAAACAAGCCATGTCCTCACCTTTCTATCTCACACCTTTGTACAAGCCAAGCCTCGTTCTCACCGATAGATGCGGGTAGCTTGTTTCTAAACAGGAACGGATCCAGAATTACCAAAAATGAGGGGGCCGAATATAAATTATATAAATAAATAAATATTATTGAGAAAAAAAATAATTTTTATTCATAAGCTTGGAAAGTTGTATCAATTTCATCAAATTTGACCATAGACTTAGATAAGTGTGGTAATTTTTAGCATCTGTTTACTTCCCGCTTATTCACAAAATAATTTTAACAAAAAACAATGTGCAACCACATAATAAGTATCATGTAGAGCAATGTCTAGCCCTGAATTTGTCGGGACTATTCCAGTGAGTCCTCCTATGGTGAACAAAAAGATGGACCCTACAGCAAATAACATGRGTGTTTTGTATTGTATCGAACCCCCCCACATGGTAGCGATCCAACTAAAGATTTTGATTCGAGTGGGGACTGCTATGATCATGGTAGCAGTGGTGAAGTAGGCACCGGTATCAACGTCTAAGCCCACAGTAAACATATGATGAGCCCAAACAAGAAATCCAAGAACACCTATACTGATCATGGCATAAACCATGCCTAGATACCCGAAAATCGGTTTTCCCGAAAAAGTAGAAACGATATGACTTATGATACCGGATCCAGGCAGAATGGGAATATACACCTCGGATGACTGAAGAACTGAAAGAGATGCTGGTATAATATGGGGTCTCCCCTTTCAGTGAGATCAGAAAAAAGTTGTATTAAAGTTTCGATCGGTTAATAACATGATAATAGCCCCTGCCAGTACCAGAAAAATCAAGCTTTGCATAAAATTAAGTTTGATAGTGCACAAAATTGACCATTGAACCCAAATAATTATTCTTTTAGCAATTCTTCAAATAAATCTCATCAGCACACAAACATTTAGATGCAATTTCAATTTTTTTTGTGACGTTTTAATTCACTATATATAATAAAATCATATGAACTCCAAGACTGAACAATTTTCTTTATATATTAAAAAAAAAGTAAACAATTTTATGCTTTGGGATCCCCGCTCTCAGCGCGTTATTTATTTAAATGGAAAGTATATTATACTGTATATATTTTAGCAACTAAAAAACTGAGTTAATTAAAATTTTAACCATAATTAAAACATTTTCAACGATTAAAGGGATAATAGACGGCTATATAGTTTTTTTTAGTACAATATTGTTGTGTGGAGATCAAACTCGTAACTATATATCAATTACCGTTGAGCTATAACAACTATATAGTTGATAAACTAAGGGGGTGATTAGTAATTACAAATTTTAATAAATTATTCTCTCTCTAGTTTCTATTCATAATTGGAGTCTCCCTCCTAAACCAGATTTGATTTTTTAAATTGGACCATTGAAATTTGAGGATTGCATTGACTTAGATCTTGAATATAAAAAATAATTATTATAAAGTAATTACAAAGTTTTAATATGTTATTGGAAAGGATTAACAAAAATGCAAAGAAAATAATATAAGTTTAAGAAAATTATAATGAAATTTTGGAAGCATTGAAATTATGTTCAAGTCTATGTCGATACATACCATACCCTTAATTATTTTTCTTGAGATCTAAGATTCAATTCTTGACCCTCACATTTGTTGTATTTAAAAAAGAAAAACGAAATTATATTGAAGTGATGGTGAAAACTATCAACTCAAAATATAATTTAACCTAAAAATTAAACCCTCCCACCACACTTTGTCAATAAACAACTTTTAAATGGATGCCAAGACCATCCTACATGTTGTACTAAAAAAAACTTTCAAATCAGTTAAATACCTCTAAAATTTAAATCCCCGCCCTACTAGAACTTCTGTAAGAAAAAGAAAATCATTATTTAGTCTTACTAACCTAACATAGAATTGTGTTAGTCGATCTTAGCATATCCGAGTTATTTTCACTTACTAAATAGATTTCAAAACCATTTTTCGAAATAACAATATTATTATTGATAAAATTCAGAGAATGAGATTGTTCAACTAAACAAGAAATGGAAAATCAATTTCCTTTTAAATTTAGGAATCAAATAAATGTTCGACAGTAAATAAAAACAAAAAAAAATTAACTTGACGTTTTTTATATGGTCACTTGTCCGGCTCGTAGTTGCTCCTATGAATTACTTCCCGGAAAAGAAGAACCTATATTATTAGTGGCTCATGAATTAATTATCTAGGTGGACCTAACATGTTCCATTAATCAATATTTCAAGTACAGTAAATGATATTTACCTTCTTTGGACCTTTTCTTTCTTCTAAGTATTTTGTACAGTTTCTTTTCCAGTGCCCTTYCTCATTGCAACAAAAACACTTCCCTTTTGCAGCTTTTTCGATCTTGACTATCTTTTCTTTTGGATCAACTTTCACTGTATCCTGCTCCACACTACTTTTCTTCTTCCAATTCTTAGTATCTGACTTTCTCTTTCCGTCTAGGTATTTTGGACAATTTCTCTTCCAGCGCCCTTCCTCCTTGCAACGGAAACACTTTCCTTTTGCAGTTTTTTCTACCTTGACTCTCTTTTCTTTTTGAGCGACTTTAGTTGTATTTTGTTCCTCACTAGTTTTCCTCTTCTGATTCTTAATCTCTGAGTTCGAAGCTACTGTCTCAGTTCCTGAGATCGAACCTACGCACTTGAACTTGCTTGAGTTGGCAACATTTGCCTCTTCATTTTTACCTTTGTTTTTCATCATAGACTCAATGGTTTGCAGTTTATTTAGAAGAGTAGGGAGATTACAAGCAATTTGTTCATATTAGGGAGAGTTTCTTGAACAAAACTGACTTGGTTGGATTCTTCACCATTCATCTCAACTACATTAAATTGGGCCGTAGATTGTTCTCGCACTCATGTTTCCTCTCTCATGCATGGATCATGAATGTATTTGAGAGCATCATGCTTACCCTAAACCAAGCATTTCATGCAATGACTTCATCATCTCATATGCTATGCTGTAGTCATGCTCTTGTGCTTTTTGGCCAAAACATCAATCATGCTTGCCAAAATATAGTCCTTGGCCTTTTCGTTGGCCATTTTCCAATGATTATATGTATCAATAACATTTTGTGTAGCATTTGCAGTAGGTTCTTGAAGACATTCTGACACAACGAATCTCAAATCATCCACTAACAAGATAATATTAATGTTATTTTTCCACGTTTTCACCGGTCAATTTCTCCCTAGCGAATACTGAAATCAAGGCATAAATTTTTACTAAAATATAAAAGAGTAATATTAAAAAAATTGAAAACACTACCATTAAATTTTTAGCATAAAAAAACTATGCAAACAATATCCATTCAATTTTTAGCTTAAAAATCAACCAATTTGATAAATTAACCAAATAAATAATTTTTAATGTTATAGTTCTAGCCTCAGTTAAACTGAGACAATCTCAACAAAAAAAAAATTATACTAGAATAATGCAACTCCCAAACAATCTTAGTTCCTAGAAGTTTTCCCCTTTCGACCGTCTTAAAATTTCCTTAGCTCTCTTATAGTCAATTTTTATTCAAGTTAATTAATCTTGACTTAACTATATAATAAACCATGTAAGACTTGTTTTTAATGATATTAAAAACTAATTCATTTAAACGCAATGTCAATTGTTATTCAAAATTTTAAACCCTTTTCAGAACATAAATAATAGAATATCCCTAATCCTATTAAAAATATAGAAAGATAATTCATAACTCAATTAAAATCTTGAAATAAATTATTTATATTTGACTTTTTTAATCATATTAAAAAAATAATTTTTATCTATTAAAATTTTATACTCTTTAATTTTGAATTAAAACTTTAGACTTAATTTCTCTAATCATATTTAAAAAACAAAATATAATTGTCAACTCAATTTAAAATTTTAACCATTTAGAGTTTGAAATAAACAAATTATTTATCGATATAACAATTATATTTAAAACAATAATTCAGGATATCAGATATGCATCACTTATAATGAGATTTCTATCCAAATGACATAACGCTATATTCAAATATTGAAAAAACATATCATTAAATAAATTAAGCTTAATATTTTTGACATATTACTAAAAATTAAAGACTTCTAATTTAAAATTGTAAAATTTTAATCTTCAACAAGAAATTTGAATAAAACCACAACACTTACATGCATTACGTGTATATATAATTATCATTACAAATTTTTATTTCTAAATAAAATTCAAACGTCCTATATTTAGAAACAAAATTAAAAAGAGTACCACTTGTTAAGAACAATGGATCGGAGTTGGTTCATTGGTTTTGGAAAAATTATTGAGAGATTTAGTTAATTAGAATGTTTGAATTTAGAGTTCCTATTTATAAAATTTTTTTTTAGCCAAATCTCATAAAAGATAAATTATCAACTCAATTAAAATTTTATGTATCTCAGAAGAAAATCTTGCGAAATCCAAATCCTACTAGAAATATAAAACATAATTATCAACTCAATTCAAATTTTATATATTTAAAAAAATCCTAGCCATATGAAATCCTATTTGAATAATAAAAGATAATTTTATCACTCAATTCAAATTTTATATCTCTTAAAAAAAATTCAAAGGTATCAATAGAATTTTAATTTCTAAACAATTTAGAAAACATGAATTGAAAACCAAATATATTTATAGACAAAATTAAGAAAATTACCTTTGTGATTTCTTTGCTAAGAACAATAAACCAAGGTTGGTGGAAGAAAAACTATTGAGAGAATTTCTTAGAGCATGTGAGCTTGGATTACTCAAATTTTGTATTTATAGAAAATTTTTGAAACCTCATAAAAAATAATTATTAAACCAATTCAAATTTTGTGTATTTCAAAAAAAAAAAAAAGAAAAACAAATTTAGCCTAACCCAAATCCTACCAGAAACGTAAAAATAATTATCAAATCAACTTCAAAATTTATATATCTCGAGAATGAAATAATAATCTAGCATCCAAATCATATCAGTACTATAAAAGATAATTGTCAACTCAATTTAAATTTTATTTATCACAAAAAAAAAAAGAAAAAGATCTAGCTAAATCCAATTCATACTAGAAATATAAAAGCTAATTATCAATTCAATTCAAATTTTATTATAAAAAAACATTCTAGCCAAATCTAAATCAGAGTATAAATATAAATGATAATTATCCATTCAATACAAATTTTTTATATTTCAGAAAAAAGTTCAAATTTTAGATCATTTAAAAATTTGAAATAAACAGATTATCAACGGGGAATCATCATATATTATTTCAAATATAAGAATTATATTCAAAACAAATACATGATATGCATAATGCATAAGCTATATGATGATATTTTAATATAAATGACCTACTTCATGCAACATTCAAATATTAAAAAATATAAAATTAAGTAAATTTGACTAGCATATTTTGGATATCTTAGAAATTAAAGATTTTAAATTCAAAAATTACAAAATAAAAAAAAAAGTACACAGGGGTTATAATGTATTTTTTCTTTATATTTTGATTTCATTCCTAAAAACCTTCCGAGTATAATATCATTTTGTATATAATATGTAGTAAAAAAATTGATTTGTTCGAAGTAGTTTGCAATCATTATTTTTTTGTCACAGAAAAACAGTAAAAAAAAAACACTAATTTGAAACTAATTTGAATTTCAATGCCCTAATTTTAACGATCACTGAATTTATGTCCTTAAACAAATCAAATTTTTACTACATATTGTATATAAAATTGTCTTTAATCTGATGTTCTTTTAATATCTCATCTATTAAAATTCTTTTAAATTATATAAATATCATTTAAGTAAATATTTGATGACTACATCATATTGATTAATAAAATATAAATTTTCTCTTTAATTTATTTCCTTTATTATTTAATTTATCCAATATATTAAATATGAATTTCAATATTTCAAAATGAATTTTTTTAAATTAATTAAACTTACAAACTAATTAATTTTCCATAAATAACTAAACATTTTTTTCTTTCAAATGATTTTTTTAGTACAACATGTGAGAGTAGGGAGTGAACTTACAACCTCTTCATTTGAGATATATATAATCATAAACTTAAATATTTGAATCTGAAATTTATTGGATATATATTATTGCAATGATGTTTATGTTTTAAAGTTTATTGTATTGATAATTTGTCATATGAAAGTTAAATTTGTAGATTTGCTTTTAAATAAATTATGAGACATTATTAAAAAATCAATTTTATGAGTTCTAGTTTAGTGCACCCTTCTATGGGAAAGAAAGTGAGAAAACTATTGAGTATACAAATTTGACGTCCGGAAATTAAATTTGTGTATTAAGAATTTGAAACTTATTTTATATTTGTAATAAATTCATTATTTATTTCATAAGTTGTTTTTGTTTCAATCTTGTGTTATGTAACTTTATTTTGTTAAAATTACATATTGTTAAAGTTACACGTTAAAGTTGAAGTTATACTTCAAATGAGAAGTTTTTCTCCATGTTGTTAAAGTTGAACTTAATTCTTGTGTGAGGAGTTTCATGTTTACACAACTATATATAGTTGTGATTTTCTTCATTTTGAAATATCCAAGCATACCTTAATTGATTATTCTCCCCCTCTCTCTAGAATTCTCTCTTCTTTTTGAGTTCTTGTTCTTGTTTGTATTGAGAGAAAATGTCTAAGAGTTCTGCCAGATTCGAGTAGTTTGAGGTTGCAGTTCTACCGGAGTTAGTCGTTGTATCCTGTTGAGACGATTGTTGTAGTCTACTAGCAACTTGTGCAGGGCGAATAATTGTGTTCAGGTGAAGTGTGCCTCGACTATTTTATCAAGTTTTGATGTGCATCAGTTGTTCAAATTTATATCATTTGTAGCCAGTTACGTTGTAATCTGTTTGTAAGTACTACACAGTTCATATATACAGCGTATATTTACCCAACACTACTTAATCTCGCAAAATTTCATGGAAAATATGGTGAGAATAAGTAAGGAAATGGGGGCAGGAATGTAGATGAGATATAACACCTAAAAACAATTACATCAACTCGTTAAGTAGCCATTATTTATGTTGCTACCGAAAAAGTTCGATTAAAATAATATGATATGCAAGAACAACACTCGAAGATAAGATCCAACAAAAAAAGAGTTAGCACTCCAAAATCTTGTCAATACAGAATACAAGTAAAAAATTAATTAATATCAGTTTCAATCTCAAAGTTTGCATACATTTCCCATTTAATCTAAGGGTATTTATAGGTTTCCCTTTTAACTTAAGGGTATTTATAGGGAGTTCAGATAATCGTATTCAAATTCACGGTTATCTCTGAGATTTTAGACGTGAAATATGCGTTAAAGTGAGATACAATTGTGTGGTTATCCATTCGAACGTTGGAAATTCCTGCAATGCAAACAATAGAGTTTGACAATTTCAATGCGTCAAGTTCTCCGAGTTTGACAATTTCATTGGGTCAAGTTCTCCGTGTTGACGTTCGAACTCTTGCTTCGTGAGATTTGTGAACATGGTCCTCTGTCGAACGCTTGATGACGTGTTCTTAAGGAAATTTCGCCTTTACTGATTTCTTTTTTGAATTATTAGAATTGATTTTCACGTGAAAATTTAAAATTTGGATATTGATTGCTTTAAGAAAACTATGGCAAATTATCTTTTTCATAGGAGCGACCTTTCCCCACAAGATTAAATTTTGTGAGTCCCACATTTTTTTTTGATAGTCTATTGATGTGAGTTAATATTTATTCTAAAATTTTAAGTATTTTTTTTAGATAAATGCTTTTAATTTGTAATTATCATGTTGGATTTTGATCTTAATCGGAATAGTTGAAGATTGGGTATACGGGGTGGGGCTTGCAGGTTCACTAAGCGAGGATGACTTGCATGGGAGAAGCAAACACTCCGACATTTATTTAAATAGAACATATATGTATAAATTTTAGTAACTAAATCTCAATTAATTGCCAACATAAACTTATCTCAGCGTTGACATTTGTCCTAACGAACAGGTCATGAGTTCAAATCCCCACTCTTATTTATTGTACTAAAAAATATGAGTTAATTAAATTTGTAACCATTATTAGAATATTTTCAATGATTAAAGAAATAATAGAGGGGTGAAGGTTTGATAAACCAAAGTGATTAATTATAAGTGGTTGGAAATTAAAGTAATTACAAATTTTAATATATTATTCTATCTCTAATTTCTATCTATAATTGGAGACTCATTTCTAAATAAGTTTCGATTTTTTAAATTTGACCTTTGAAATTTTAAGGACGCATCGATCTCGAATAAAAAAAGTAATTATTATAATGTAATTACAAGTTTTAATATTGCATTGGTAAGGATTAAAAAAAAGAAAAGAAAAGAATTTAATTTTAAAAAATTGATAATGAAATTTTGGAAGCATTGAAATTATGCCCAAACATATCTCAAATTATAGATACTGTACCAATTACTTTTTTGCACATACAAATTGTTTTCATTTACAGAATAGTTCTTAAAATAGTTTTTTGAAATAACAATTACTATTATTAATAAAATTCAAAAAGCGAGATTGTTCAACTAAACAAGAAATGGAAATCAATTTCTTTTGGTATTATAGACATTATTTCTTGCAGGTCATCCGTCCGTCTTCTAGTTGCTCATGTTAATCATTTTCCTGAAAAGAAGAACATACAATGATTAGTGGCTCATAAATGCAGTTTTGATGGACCTAACATCCTCCACTAATCAATAATTCAAGTACTAGTAAACATGTTTACCTTCTTTCGACTTTTTCTTTTCTTCTAGGCATTTTCCACAGTTTCTCTTCTAGTGTCCTTGTTTGTTGCAATGAAAACACTTTCTGTTGATGTTTTTTCTACCCTCTGTTTCCTTTTGGATAAGCTTTAGTTGTATTATGCTCCTCACTATTCTTAGTCTCTGAATTTTTCTTTTCTTTTCTTCTAGGTATTTTGGACAGTTTCTTTTCCAGTGCCCTTTCTCGTTGCAATAAAAACACTCTCCTTTTGCAGCTTTTTCTACCTTGGCTCTCTTTCTTTTTGGAGCAACTTTAGTTGTATCTTGCTCCTCCCTACTTTTCCTCTTCCAATTCTTAGTCTCTGAGTTTGAAGCTACAGACTCATTTTTCAAGATCGAATTTGAGTTTGAAGCTATAGACTCAGTTCTCAAGATCGAAACTGAGTTTGAAGCTATAGACTCAGTTCTCAAGATCGAAATTGCGCACTTTAACTTGCTTGAGTTGGTAACATTTGCCTCTTCATTTTTGCCTTTATTTTTCATCATAGTCCCAATGGTTTGCAGTTTATCTAGAAGAGTAGGGAGATTACAAGCAATTTTGTTCAGGATAGGGGGAGTTTCTTGAACAAAACTAACTTGGTTGGATTCTTCACCCTTCAAAATTTCCTCTCCATTTTTCCATGTGATATAGTTTTCACCGGTCAATCTCTCCCCAGCCAATATTGAAATCATTTTTACTGAAACAGAAAATAGTAATATGAAAAAAATTAAAACACAAACATTAAAATTTTAGCATAAAAATAAACATAATACAAACACCATCCATTCAAACTTTTAGCATAAAAATAAAATAATTTGATAAAATAACCATATAAATAATTTAGAATGTTACGGTGCTAGCCTCTACTTAATTTCGATCAGCTTAAATAGTCAATTATTATTCAAGTTAATTAAGTATTTAGAACTTGTATTAAAAATTTATTCAGATAATCTGAATTTATAATCCAATTTTAAACCCTTTTCAAAAACAAAAGAATAACCTAAATTTTTCAAAACAAAACTCTGAACTCAATTCAAATTTTGAAACAAATTATTTATATTTGATTTGTTTAATCATATTAAAAAATATTTTTTTATCTCTATTAAGAAATTTTATACCATTTAATTATGATTTAAAAAATCCTAAGACTTAATTTATCTAATCCTATTTAGATTATTTATATTGATTTGTTTAATCATATTAAATAATAATTGTTATCTCTATTAAAATTTTATACCCTTTAATTTTGAATTAAAAATCCTAAACTTAATCTCTCTAATCCTATTTAGATAATAAAACGTAATCATCAACTCAATTCAAAATTTTAACCATTTTAGGGTTTCAAAATAAACAAATTTTTTTCTTTTTTAAAATCAAGAATCGTATCAACTATTATTTTAAATATAACAATTATATTTAAAATAATAATACATGATATCAAATATTCATAATTCATGGTGATATTTTAATCTAAACGCATACTTTATATTGAAATAAAAAAAAATCAACATGCATATTTAAATAAATTAAGCAAAATATTTTTGACATATCCTAAAAATTAAAGACTTCAAATTCAAAATTATAAAATTTTAATCTTCGAAACACTTCGCCGGCGAGATTAGAAAAATTCTTTCGATTGCAAGAAATTAAAAAAGGATAATTTTCATAAAACCCTAACAATTACGAGTTTTCTAATCCCTCTATTAAAAACAATAAAATCTAATGCCTAACCAAATATATTTATAAATAAAATTAAGAAAACTACCTTTGCGATTTGTTTGCTGAGAACAATGGACCAGGGTTAGGGTTGGTGAAAGAAATAAAGTATTGAGGGAATTTCTTCGAATGTGTGAGTTTGGATTACTCAAATGTCCTAATTATAGAAAATTTTAGTCAAATCTCATAAAAGATTAATTATAACTCAATTCAAACATTGTGTATTTAAAAAAAAAAATCTAGCCAAAGTCCAAAATCAAACTAAAATCGTAAAAGATAACTACCAACTCAACTTCAAATTTTATATATCTCAAAAAATAAAAAGAAAAAAAAAATCTAACCAAATCCAAATCGTATATAAAAATAATTATCAACTCAAACCAAATTTTATACGTCCCAAAAAAATAGCGAAATCCAAATTATAATAGAAATATAAAAGATAATTATCCCCTCCAATTCAAATTTTATATTTAAAAAATTCAAATTTTATACGATTTAAAAATTTAATAAATCAACTATTAATCAGGAATCCATGATATATTATTTCAAATACAAGAATTGTATTCAAAATAATAATACATGATATGAGTACTAAAAAAACACACATATATATGATATGCATATATTTTACCTCTCTATCTTATAAATGAAAGAGTTTAAATTTAAAATGACAAAATTTGGTCTTCAATTATGAGTTCTTTTTCATCTCATATATTAAAATTTATTTAATTTGTAACCATTAAACTAAAATTTTTGCAATAATTTAAGGTATAATAGAAGGCCTGATTTATATAATTCGTTTTAAGAGGATATTTTGGTAATTTTACTAAAGCAAAAAGTAAAAGGGGTAAACAAAATTAGAATAAGAGGGATATGAGGGGGTCCAAATAAAATTAAGAAAATTGTCAAAAATCCCAATTTGCGAAATAAACAAATTATTTATCTATTATTTCAAATATAACAATTATCTTTAAAATAATAATGCATGAAATCAGAGATATATGCATAATTTATAGTAGGACTTTAATCTGAATAGCATACTTTGTATTCAAATATTTTTAAAAATATATGTCAACATGAATAATTAAATTAAGTAAAATATTTTAGACACATCCAAAAAATTAAAGACTTCAATTTCAAAATGATAAAATTTTAATCTTCAAAACACATACATATTGAGTGAGTTCTTAGTCTCTAGATTGCTTGAGAACCCACGAGATTTTATAAAAGATTTCTGTCGATTACAAGAAATTTGAAAAAGAGAATTTGCATAAATTCTAATAATAATTGATCAATAAATTCTAATGCCTAAACAATAATTTTGCAAACTACATGCATCACGTAAATATGAAGAAATTACCAGCGCCCGAAACTTCAACTCTATGAAGAGAATTTCTTAAAATTTGTGATTCTGATTCCTAAAAAGTAGTATTTATAGAAAGAATGTTTAGCAAAATCTTATAAGAGATTATCAACTCAATTCAAATGTTGTGTATTTAAAAAAAAAAAAATCTAGCAAAATCCAAATCCTACTAAAAATATAAAAAGATGATTATCAACTCAATTCAAATTTTATATATCTAAGTAAAAATCTAGCCGCATCCAAATTCTATTTGAATCATAAAAGATAATTTTATAAACTAAATTCAAGTTTTATATAAGTCAAAAAAAAAATCTAGCCAAATTCAAATCATACTAGAAATATATAAGATAATTATCCACCCAATTCAAATTTTATGTACTTTATAAAAAAATAAATTTTGAAATTTTGAAATAAATCATTCAAGAATTATGATATATTATTTCAAATATAGGAATTATATTATGATATGCCTAAACTAGGGTGAGATAATATGAATGACATACTTTATGCCACATTCAAACGTTAAAAAGACATCAAATTAAGCAAACTTGACTAGTATATTTTTCATATCTTAAATATTGAAAACTTTAGATTCAAAATTACAAAATTTGATATTTAATTATTGGTTCTTTTAATATCTCATATATTAAAATTATATTAAATTATGTATATTATTCAAATAAATATTTGATCACTACCTCTTATCGATTAATAAAATATAATTTTCCTCTATAATATAGAAATACATTAATTTATTATTTTTTTTTATTATTTAACGTATTCAAATATATAAAATATGAATTTGAACCTTTTAAATTCAATTTTCTTTAAACGAATGTGATTCATAAATGTTTTTATGACCTACCAACTATAATTAGCTTCAACTATACAAAATTATTTTGAATTAAAAATCTAAACTTAATTTCTTTAATCCTGTTTAAGAAAATAAAAGATAATTATCAACTCAATTCAAATTTTTAACCATTTAGAATTTCAAATAAATAAATTATTTATCAAGAATCATCATCATCTATTATTCTAAATATAAATGTAAATATAACAATTATATGTAAAATAATAAGGCATGATATCAGATATGCAGAATTTATAGAAAGATTTTAATCTAAATGGCATACCTGATTAAAAAAAAAAAACATACATCAACGTATATAATTAAATAAATTAAGCAAAATTATTTTGACATATCCTAAAAATTAAAGACTTCAAATTCAAAATTATAAATTCAAAACATATATATATTTTGAGTGAGTTTTTTTTTTTCCTTTTTTCTTGAGAATATATTTTGATGCATGTCTAGACGGCTTCGATTACAAGAAAATTGTAAAAGAGAATTTACATAAAACTCTTTAACACCAATTAGGGGTTTTCTAATTGATCTATTTAAAACTATAAAATCTAATGCGTAAACAATAATCTTTGCATGCATCACATATACGAAAAAATTACCATCACAAAACTTTATTTTTAAATAAAATTCAAAGCTTTTTTTTCCGATAGAATTTTGATTTCTGAACAATTTAGAAAATTTGGATTGATAGCAAATATATTTAGAAACAAAATTAAGAAAATACCTTTGCGATTTCTATGCTAAGAACAATGGCCGAAGCTGGTGTAGGAAAAACGTTTGAGAGAATTTCTTAGAATATGTGAGGTAGTATTTATAGAAAATTTTACCTAAATCTCATAAAAAGATAATTATCAACTCAATTCAAATTTTATATATCTAAAAAAAAAGAAAAAAAAGTCTAGCCCAATCCAAAAGCATACTAGAAATATAAAAGGTGATCATCATTCAATTCAAATTTTATAATATTTTAAAAAAATTTAAATTTTATACCATCTAAAAATTTGAATTAAATAAAGGGTAAATTGCAAAAATCACCCTAAACTATGATATATGTTATAATTTTACCCGTAAACTTTCAATTGTAAAAATTAAACCCGTAAACTTTTAAAAAGGAAAAGATTATACCAAAAAACTTTTAATAGTAAAAATTAAACCCTTAAATTTAAAAAATGGAAAAAAATGGACCCATAAACTTTTAATTGGTAAAAATTAAACTCTCAAATCAAAAAAAAAAAATATTGACTCTACTTTAAAATTCACCCTCAAATTAAACAACCTCCGCCGGAAGGCTTCTCTTCTACCTCAAAAGGAAGATTCTACAGCTTGTCTGGCCGGCGTCAGGGCGCCTCACCAGTCGGAATCATCGTTAGAAATCGAACAAACATCGATTAGAGTAATTAATTAATTTTCCTTATCAAAATGGAGAAAAATAAGGTTTGCCTACACCCTGGCGATGGGGAAGACGACGGGGACATATGGTTTGGAACCAAAATTTTCCAATTTGGCCAATCGTTGAAGTGCTTCAATGTGAATTGTTGCTTTTAGCTTCTTATTTGTTTACTTCTCAGAAAAAAGTATCAATTAATTTTCCTTTATCTTCTTGCATATTTTGTTTGCTGGGTTTAATGAAATGTATTTTAAGGTTTAGAGATTGAAAGCATGGGTGAGAGCATACTTCAACGTATTAAAAGCCTGTAAACATTCAGATGAAGTTAAATTCTTAATCAATCTCAAGTAAAGAATAAAGAGGTTTAGAGATTTTTGAAAAATCTTTAATAAATCTACTATAAAAACCAGTATGCCCTAGGAAACTGCGAATGCCTTTGACATTCATGGGTGGGGGCAATTTTTCGAATGCCTCGATCTTTGCTTCGTCCACTTCTATGCCCTTGATGGAGACTCTGTGCCCTAGCACAATTCCTTTTTGCACCATAAAGTGACACTTCCCCCGATTCAGGACTAAGTTTGTTTCTTCACATCTTTCCAACACCTTCCTCAGGTTGTCCAAACATTCTACATATGAGTTTCCAAACACTGAAAAATCGTCCATAAACACCTCTACCACTGATTCTACTAAGTCAGAAAAGATAGCCATCATGCACCTCTGGAACGTTGCTGGAGCATTACAGAGCCCGAAGAGCATCCTTCTGAAAGCGAATGTTCCATAGGGACATGTAAAAGTCGTCTTCTATTGATCTTGAGGAGCAATTGTAAAATGATTATAACCACTGTAGCCGTCTAAAAAGCAGTAATACTCTTGACCTGCCAGCCCTGTCCAGCATTTGATCAATAAAGGGGAGAGGAAAGTGGCCCTTCTTTGTGGCTTTGTTCAGCTTGCGGTAATCCATACATATACGCCATCCAGATACTGTCCTCGTGGGTATCAACTCATTCTTTGCGTTCTCTACTACAGTCATGCCTTCTTTCTTAGACACACATTGCACTGGACTTATCCACTCGCTATCTGAAATTGGATATATGATTCCTGCATCTAACCACTTGATAATTTCTTTCTTTACAACCTCCTTCATAGCCGGATTAAGTCTATGCTGGGGCTCTATAGAGTTCTTGCCGTTCTCCTCTAGCATAATCTTATGCATACAAAAGTTGGGGCTTATCCCCTTGATATCAGCAATAGTTCATCCAATTGCTCTCTAATGTGCCTTGAGTACACTCAACAGCATCTGCTCCTTTTCCAAGGGTAAGTCCACACAACTGTGTTGACAACATATGCAAGTATACACAAATCGCCAGTTGTAGTACGTAACGAGGTCGTATCCACATAGATTTTTAGTTTATATTTTAACGATAAAAGTAGATACCAACAAATAAAAATGTACAGACTTTGAGTATGTATATTATCTAGGAGAAATAAAATAAAGTAATAACAGGACGACAGAACTTTGCGAGAGACAGTAGTTTCGAAGTTGTCAACACAAGAAAGTAGCAGCATAGAAAGTGATAACGGGGGATTAACAGATATGGAAAAGGTGGGGGAGATTCAACATACCGTCACAAGTTATCAACCTACCATCTAACGTAGCTAACATTTATTAGTGTCCAACTCGACTCGGTTCCCTTCCGAGACACCCCAAACATGAGTAAGTACAACTCCCGTTGCTAAATACCTAAGCAATAAACTCAAGCTATAGGCATGATTAGGGGACCCTATTCCTGAGAATTTATATAGCTATAGAAAAACGCTAACCACAAGCAAAACAAATCAACACCCATAAGCCATTTCAGGTCAATATAGCAGCTAGCATACATGAAACATTGACCAACAGTAATGCGAAGATTAAGAAATAAATCAGATTTGCTTAAAAATAAATGTAGCAGCTAGAGGTTCGGTCTCAAGTCAGTTGCAGCATGTAAATCTCCCCGACTGGAGATTGTATAGACATAAAGTGAATCCCATGTTTTTGAATTAACTGTACGGACACTCATGCTCTGGCATTGCAATGCTCCAACATTTATATGGTCTGTCTTGAAAATGTCTTGACTTCTCTGCTCTGGTTCAGCACTTCGTTCTCTTCTTAGCTCCTCTTTAAAAACCTGTGCAAATGAACTACGAATATGAGAGTTTATGCTATTTTTGGCCAAAGTTCTCAAGACTAAGGATATTTAGCTAAGAATTTTSACTTGAACACTATTCATACTAATTATGACCTAAAACCGACATATTTTGCCATTTTAATGCACATTTTCACTTGTATTGATAAATGTGCTTTGATGGAGGAAATAACAAAGATGATGGATTCAAAATCTGGACTAAGACCAGATAGAATATGCATGATATGGTCTTCAATTGGGACATATTTTCTTGCAGCAGTCAATGAATACACCATTTTTTTACCTGTCGAAGGTAGTCTTTCAGAGAAAGATTACCTTTTCGTAAGTTCTGAAGTTTAGTTTTTATTTCCACGACCTTTGCCAAATTTCTAGTAGAGAACATTTGTTGCAAATTGATCCATATTTCCTTTACAGTTGTGCAATGAAGCATTTAAGAAAGAATCTCCTCTAACATCGAGCCGAGTAGCCAAGAAGTAATAAGATGATCTTGCCTTTTCCATGGAGTGYAGTCAGGATTTATCTCTTCTCTTGATGTTTCTCCTTTTGTAATTCGTCTTGTCTTTGGTGGTGATTTAGAATCCTCATCGACATAGCTTTCAAGACCATGTCCTTCGAGTGCTGCAAGAACTTGAAACCTTGTTCCCAGGATTGATCGATTTTGTATATTCTGGTTTGATAAAGAAAGACCAGAATTGTCTCCATATGAAGAAGAGGCCATGATCAACATACAATGAGCTCTGATACCATGTGTGTATAAACAGAAAATAAAAGATGAGAAAGATGAGTCAAAAAAGTGTATTTCTCTTATGATTTGTTGAGTGCAACAAATACAAGTATTTATASACCTTGCCCTTCAACGGGAGGAGATAAATGAGTGACTAACTAACCAGAGAGATTTRGTCCTAACAAAATAACACATGAAGAATTCCAATTTAAGCACACAAAACGTGGAATGGGAGAAATTTTCTTTTCGTGGCAATGGGGACAAGGAAAATTATGTTTTCCACCCTCTTTATATTTATATATATAATCATAAAACTAAATATTTGTATGTGAAATTTATTGAATCTATATCMTTGTGACCATGTTTATTTTTTATGGAGTTTATTGTACCGAATTTGTCATATGAAATTTAATTTTTAAGATTTATTTTTTAATAAAGTATGAGAAATTGTTAAGAAATCAAAATTTTACTCTAGTTTACTGCACTCTTCTGGGTACTAATTCTTGAAAATTTTCATCGAAAATATCGTGAGAATAAGAAATGAAATGGGAGCACGACTAAGGAATGTAGATAGGATAACACTCCAAAAATAATTATATTGACTTGTTAAGTAGCTATTATTTATTTTTTGAATTATTAGAACTGATTTGTACCATGAAAATATAAAATTTTGATATTGATTGCTTTAAGAAAACTATGGCAAATTTTATTTTCGGTAGTAGCGACTTTTGCCAGCAAGGTCAACTTTTGTGAGTCCCACATTTTTGGGATATTCTATTGATGTGATTTAATATTTATTCTAAAATTTTAAGTATTTTTTAGATAAATGCTTTTAATTTGTAAAGATCATGCTGGATTTTGATCTAGCTTGGAATATTCGAAGATTGGGTACAAAGTCGAGCTTGATGGTTCACCAAATGAGGACGACTTACTTAGGAGAGGTAAACACTTTGACGCTCAAGTCAACAGGAATTCGACTTTAGGTATAAAGTCGAGTTTATATTATCCACCTGATGTCAAGATGACATTCTCTATAGCCTTATATATGGTAAGGTTCAATATGACCTTCTGACTGTCGATTGTGTGTGTAGAAAATTTGTTACCACAGGTTAGCTTGTCGAGTGCACAAGGTTAAAGTTTACAAGTTTAACTAAATGAAGTTTATGAGTTTACTTTTTTGGTTAAGTATGATGGTCGGCCCTCACAACGTTTTCAATTTTTAGAGGAAGATCTTATTTTCCAAACTTTCGTTCTCCATGTTGGACAACTATTTTTATTCTCGGATAATTTAGATCAATTCTCAAATTAATAATTAAAAGAAAAACTTGCAAGCGTGTAGGACGGAAAGGTAAAATATCAATTATAATTAAATAAGCTATAAAATAAGAAAATAGAATTTCAAAATAAACAAATTAAATTATTTTATTTGCATTTTATTCCTCGTAAATTCGCTGGACTGGATGTTAAAGACACGTCAACAAAAAGTTTCCTGCAGAGGACATGTCATATATTTTATATAATATATATAAAATCATATGAACTCAAAACTAAAAAACTTTCTTTATAAGAAAAAAAAAAAAACTAAGCAATTTCTACTTTGGACGGAACCAGCTCCCACTCTCAGCCAATCATTTATTCAAATAGAAAATATATTTATAAATTTTAACAACTAAATCTAATTTAATCGCTAACATGAGTCAACTGTCATTTGTCTTTGATTAGGAGGTCATCAGTTCTAATTTTCACTCCTGCTTATTGTGTTAATAAAAAGTCTGTGTTAATTAAATTTGTAAACATAGTTAAAATATATTTTAGATAAATGCTTTTAATTTAGAAATATATCATACTAGATTTTTATCTAATTCGAAATTTTCGAAGATTGGGTACTGGGTCGATCTTGAAGGTTCATTAAGTGAGGATGACTTGCATGGGAGAAGCCAACACTCCTACATTTATTCAAATGGAACATATATGTATAAATTTAAGTAACTGAATCTGAGTTAATTGTCAGCATGAACTTAACTCAATGATAATTGATACTTGTCTCTAATCAAGAGGTCATGAGTTCAAATCTACACCCTTAAAAAAATTGAGTTAATTAAATTTGTAATCATCATTAAAATATTTTAAGTGATTAAAGAGATAATGGAGGGCTATATGTTTGATAAATGATTAATTATAAATAGTTGGAAATTAAAGTAATTACAAATTTTAATATATTATTATATCTCTAATTTCTATTTATAATTGGAGTCTCATTTCTAAATAAGTTTCGGTTTTTTAAATTTGACCTTTGAAATTTTTAGAACTGCATCGATTTAGATCTTGAATTAAAAGAAGTAATTATTATAATGTGATTGCAAGTTTTAATATATCATTGGTAAGGATTAACAAAAAAGCAAAGAAAATAATTTAATTTTAAGAAAATGATAATAAATTTTTGGAAGCATTGAAATTATGCACAAACATATCTCAATAAATACAGTAACAATTACTTTTTTTAGATCCAAAATTCAGTTCTTGACCCTTACATTGATTGTATTTAAAAAGAAAACATAGAATATAAAATATAAAAGTTTAAACCTTCCCACCATAACAATTTTCGGGAGTTGGAATATTTAAAAACAAATTAAAAACAATATTGTCTGTATATTACAATAATAGAGAATATTAACCTCTCTCGGTTATTTCTAGACAATGCCCGAAGTTGTTATATATATAAAAAAAGGAATAATATAGACCGACAATTTGATAAAATATTCGGACAAATTTAATTCTACCCAAATATTATTTATAAACGTCCGTAAGAGTAACTTCTCTAGACTATTTTTAAAAATAGTCAGGCATTATATTATTTGAAAAAATATTAAAGAACAATATTGTCCAACAGTCTTTTAAAATAGTCCGAAGATGTATACCTTTCCTAAAAATTTTAAATAACTATCGATATCGACATTTTATTAATATTTCTATGAAATCGAGACGTCGACATTTAAAACATTTATGCTCACAACCATTTGTGACATTTTTTTTCATGTCATTGATTCTCGGGATGATAAAACTAACTGTCATAGAATATTGTATTTTTTCCATTTCGTGACAATTTTTCACTGTCATTGAATAAAAAAAATATCAGTTTTCGTAAAGTTTTTAACTGCCATAAAAATTGAAAAATCTAGAAAGTTACGTTTTTTCCCATAAAAAACGCGCCCCACAATTTGTGACAGCTTTTTTTTTCTCCAAACTTTTTTACTCTTTGTAACTATCATAGAAGCCCACATTTTCTAGTAGTGTGACAAGTTTCAATTAACGGTYTAAATAGCTCTAAAATTTAAATCCCTTGCCTACTAGAACTTCTGTAAGAAAGAAAAAATCATGATTTAGTCTCTACTCAATCTAACAAACGCTAAAATGTTAGAACTGTTTTACATGCTCGCCATATTTGCACATACAAATTGTTTTCATTTACAGAACAGTTTTTAAAATCRTTTTTTGAAATAACAATTAGTATTATTGATAAAATTCAAAGAACGAGATTGTTCAACTAAACAAGAAATGGAAATCAATTTCTTTTGGTATTAAAGACACTATTTCTTGCATGGTCATTTGTCTGTCTTCTAGTTGCTTATGTGAATCATTTTCTTGAAAAGAAAGAACATACCATGATTAGTGGCCCGCTCATGAATGCAATTATCTAGATGGACCTAACATCCTCCACTAATCAATATTTCAAGTACCAATAAATCATATTTACCTTCTTTTGATTTTTTCTTTTCTTCTAGGTACTTTGCACAGTTTCTCTTCAGCTTTAGTTGTATTATGCTCMTCACTATTCTTAGTCTCTGAATTTTTCTTTTCTTTTCTTCTAGGTATTTTGGACAGTTTCTTTTCCAGTGCTCTTTCTCGTTGCAATAAAAACACTCTCCTTTTGCAGCTTTTTCTACCTTGGCTCTCTTTCTTTTTGGAGCAACTTTAGTTGTATCTTGCTCCTCCCTACTTTTCCTCTTCCAATTCTTAGTCTCTGAGTTTGAAGCTACAGACTCATTTTTCAAGATCGAATTTGAGTTTGAAGCTATAGACTCAGTTCTCAAGATCGAAACTGAGTTTGAAGCTATAGACTCAGTTCTCAAGATCGAAATTGCGCACTTTAACTTGCTTGAGTTGGTAACATTTGCCTCTTCATTTTTGCCTTTATTTTTCATCATAGACTCATCGGTTTGCAGTTTATTTAGAAGGGTAGTGAGAATACAAGCAATTTTGTTCATGATAGGGAGAGCTTCTTGAACAAAATTAACTTGGTTGGATTCTTCACCATTCGACATTTCCTCTCTATTTTTCCATGTGGTATAATTTTCACCGATCAATCTCTCCCCGACCAATATTGAAATCAAGGTAGACATTTTTACTGAAATATAAAATAGTAATATTTAAAAARGTGAAAATGCTACCATTAAAACTTTTGCATAAATGCAAACACCATCCACTAAAATTTTTAGCATAAAAATCAAACAATTTGATAAAATAATCATATAAATAATATTTAATGTTATGGTACTAGCCTCTGCTTAATTGAGACAATCTCAATCATTCCTAAAGGGGTTTMCTTTCGACCACCTTAAATACCTCAACTCTCTTATAGTCAATTATTATTCAAGTTAATAATCTTTAATTAACTATTTAGGACTTGCTTTTAATAGTATTAAAAGCTGATTCATTTAAAMATAATCTCAATTTATAATCAAAATTTAAACCTGAATAATTGATTATCCTAATTTTTTTAAAACAAAATTCTAATCTTATTAGAAACATAGAAAGATTAATTTATAACTCCACTCAAATTCTGAAATAAAATATATTTATATTTTGATTTGTTTAGTAATATGAAAAAATAATTTTTTATCACTACTAAAATTTTATACTCTTTAAATTTGAAATAAAAATCCTAGACTTAATCTCTCTAATTCTATTTAGATAATAAAACGTAATTATCAACTCAAATTCAAAATTTTAATTGATTTAGAGTTTGAACATGTTTTTTTTTTTATTTATTGAGAATCATATCATCTATTATTCAAAATAWAACAATTATATTTAAAATAATAATACATGATACATGCGTAATTTATAATAAGATTTTAATCTAAACGACATATTTTATACATGATATATACTATACGACTTGCAGGAGAGATTAAAAAAATTCTTCGATTGCAAGAAATTCGAAATAGATAATTTTCATACAACCCTAACAATTACGAGTTTTATAATTCATCTATTCAAAACTATAAAATCTAATGCCTAACCAAATATATTTATAAATAAAATTAAGAAAACTAAATAATGGACCARGGTTGATGAAAGACATAAACTATTGAGAGAATTTCTTGGAATGTGTGAATTTAGATTACTCAAATGTCCTATTTTTATAAAATTTTAGTCAAATCTCATGAAAGACAATTATCAACTCAATTCAAATTTTATATATCCCAAAAAAGAAAAATTGCRAAATTTCATATATTTAAAAAAAATTCAAATTTTATGCCATTTAAAATTTGAAATAAATCAATTATCAATCAGGAATCCATCATATATTATTTCAAATCTAAGAATTATATTCAAAATAATAATAAGGTATCAAATATATATATAGACACACACAGGTCAACCCGTARGCTATAGTGAGATTTTAATATAAATGACTTCTTTTTTTAGATTAAATATAAATGACTTTATGTAATATTATAACGTTAAAAATTCATAAAATAAAATTTTAATAGAATATTGTACATATCTCATATATTTATTYTTAGTATAACATGTGGGGTGGAGATCGAACTTACAACCTCATGATTGGATTTTTCGTTAAATAAGTTCTTCCATATAAAAAAATAGTTTCTTAATGTTATTATTATTATTTTTACAAGAAATTTGAAAAGGAGAATTTGAATAAAACCTAAAACTTTAGTCTGTCTAATATAATTGATCTATTGTTCATCACTTATATAATAAAATTACCTGAATAAAATTCAAAGGTCTCTTGACAAAATTTTGATTTCTAAATAATTTAGAAAGCTTTGATTGACCACAAATATATTTAGAGAAAAAAAAAAACTATGGAAAGAACTTAATAGAAGGTGTAATTTCCTGAAAGTTTTAGCCAAATCTCAATATATAAAAGATAATTATCGACTCAATTCAAATTTTGTGCATTTAAAAGAAAATCTAGCAAAATAGAAATCATACTAGAAATATGAAAGATAATTATCAACTTAATTCAAATTTTATATATCTTAAAAAAAATCAAAATCAGACTTAGAAATATAAAAGATAATTATCCACTTAATTCACATATTAAATATTAAAAAAATCAAATTTTATACCATTTAAWAATCGGAAAAAACAAACAAATATGATCGATTAGGAATATTCAAATTTTATACCATTAAAATTCTTATATCTCATATATTAAAATTCATTTAAATTATATGAATATCATTCAAATAAATATTTGATCATCCAATACATATAATGAATTTGAACCTTTCAAATTTAGTTTTCTTTGAATGAAGTTGATTCACCAATATTTTTATGATCTACCGACTATAAGCTTTAATCATACCTAATTAATTAATTGATTTTCTATTTTCAAAATTTTAACCATTTGAAATTTGAAACAAATAATCATCATCCATTATTCTAAATATAACAATTATATGTAAAATAATAATACATGATATCAGATATACATAATTCATAGTGAGATTTTAATCCRAAAGACATACCTTATATTAAAAAAAACATACATCAATATATATAATTAAATAAAGTAAGCAAAATTATTTTGACACATCCTAAAAATTAAAGACTTAAAATTCAAAATTATAAATTCAAAACATATATATTTTGAGTGAGTTTAGAATTCGAGAAAGAGAATTTACATAAAACCCTAACAATAATTTTGCAGATTACATGCATCACATATACGAAAAAATTATCATCCAAAACTATTATATCTAAATAAAATTTAAAGCTTTCTCGATAGAATTTTGATTTCTAACAATTTAGAAAGTTTGGATTGACAATAAAGTATATTTAGAAAAAAATATTAAGAAAATACCTTTGCGATTACTTTGCTAAAAATAATGGCCAAAGTTGGTGTAGGAAAAACGTTTGAGGGAATTTCTTAGAACGTGTGAGGTGGTATTTATAGAAAATTTTAGCCAAAATCTCAATAAAAGATAATTATCAACTCAATTCAAATATAAAAATTAAGTTCAAAACAATAATACATGATATGCATAATGTTGACACCCTATTTGGTCCGGCTCAAATTTTATTATTTTATTTATTTATTATTAACATTAATATTAATATTTTATATTATAAAATTTTATTTGTTTTCATTAAAAATAACATATTTTACGTTATTATTTTTAAGGTAAGGTTTTAATTAAATTTAAAAATAGATTTTGTTTTAAAAGAATTTGATTTATTATTAAAATAAATAAATAAATAAGATTTGATTTTAAGTAAATAGAAAGATTTGTTTAAATTAAAATTTTTTTTTTTTTAATAAAACTGATTCTGTTTTACTCGTCAAAAACTACCATAACGTGGCCTTTTCTCCGTTATCTTCCTCTTTTTTTTCTCTCTTCAATTTTGACCCTCCCATTGTTACCGTTACATTTTTGCTTAACGAGGGGAAAGGGAACTGACACACAGAGAAGACAACGTGAGAGCAGGGCAGCACAAATCTCATAGAAATTGGCTTTAAAAATTCAAATTTCCTTGCGCATCACACAAGTTTGAAAATTTGCCTAGGCGTCAAATCTGACTTTACTTCACTCTCATTGTCGAAATCTCCTCAAATTCCAATTCATACATGGTAAGTTCAATCATCTCACCCTATTTCGATTACATTAGTCAACTATGAAAGTTTTTTTTTTTTCCTTTCTTTTCTCTTGTCCCAAGTGGATGATAAACGGGGATGGGGGAGAGCATGAATCCCTGATTTTGGCAATAGAATAGACAAGTTTTATAGTGGGACGAATTATTGAGTTTTCACCCCGTTTAACAGAGAAATAGAGATTCTCCGTGATGGTCTAATSGCAGTCTCAATTCACGTCCTCTCTGTCTCTTTCCATTTCTTCTTGCATTTTTTTTAATCGGTTTCTCCCTTTATTTTTAAATAAAAGAATATTGATTCTTTTTTTTAAAATAAATTTTGTTTTAAAGTTAATAAATCTAAAATTATGTAAAGTTTGTTTTTAGAAGATTTGTTATTTAAGATTTGAAAATTTTGAATAAGATATTTTAAATAAGTTTGTTTAAATAAAATTTTTTATTTTTATTTTTATTTTTTTTGTACARAACAGTTTTATAGGAATACAAAATAAAGAGTTTTCTTTTTATTTAAATTTTCGTTTATACTTTTGTTTTCCTTTTTTTTTTAAATAAAATTAAAAAATAAAAAGGTTTGTATTTTAAAAAAGAGCATAATGTGTATCCTAAGGCAATATCACATTGGCAATGCACTAGGGTATTGACATACATGACACAAGTTTAAGTCTTTGATTGCCTCATTTTTTATCATTATTTTTATTAAATAAAAGTTTTTTTTTCTTTTTAAATAAATTTTTTCGTTTAATTTTTTTTAAACAAAATTAAAAAATAAAAATTTTATATTATAAAAAACGATTTTAAATTGCATACTAAGGTCTTTGCACACTGRCAAGAGCTTTGGGTATTAACAACCATATTAAAAGTTCAAGTCTTTATGTGTGCCTTAATTTCGTTTTATTTCTTTTTTTTATTTATCATTGTTTTCTTACTAAATAATTATTTCGAAAATCCCAATGACAGAAATTGAATCTTTCCAATATTCTCGAGGTGTCAAAATTTTTCTAATGRCTTTCGTGCCACTCATATCTATTAATTCATATTTTATAATAAAATGTGAATTAATATAATATGAGACATTTAAAATAAGAAAAGTATTTTTTTTTGGACCAAATAACATAATGGGATAATTTTTGACAAAATGTGGTACCGTTTTCAAACGGGTGTCGT
>NW_019104553.1:555240-575096 GCF_001995035.1 Momordica charantia | reverse complement strand
CGATTGAGAAGTACACTTCCATTTCATCCAAAGCACGTTGCAAAACCATTATGTTGCATTAACAAAAATACAACCAAGACAAGTTATCACTACCTTCCCAGCCAAGCTCTCCAAAAATTCTATCTTCTTCTCGATCGACATGCCACGAGAATCCGCATCACCTGTGAAATCAACCCAATAAGACAACGGAGAGAGAAAATTGAACAAATATAATAGAACCCCACAAGATTGATTTGGAGTTCGGGAAAGAATTCGCTCTGGTAGGGTTCGCCCAAGTGTAGATTCCGTAAAAGGGAAACCAGAAACAAATTAAGCAGCGGACATGATTAGCAAGAGAGAAGAAGAAGAAGAAGTACCTTTGATGGGATCGAGGAGAGGGGAAAACGTGAGACGATTCTCTACTCGCTTGAGAACATCAGTGGACGCCATGACTGGGGACGGAAATTTGGAAACAGAGTGGTTCTTGAGGTTTGTCGATGGGATTCAACTCTTGATCGAAGGCTGATTTGAGCTGGCTGAGCAAACGAAAAGCGGTAATCGGCGGAGGATGAAAATGAAGATGACAAAGATCTGAAAATGGGGCGAAATCCAAATCCAACGAACGTGGCCTTAGAAATTGAAAGAGGAACAGATGAGGGATTTAGATGCGGAAGAATATTCTTTCACAAATCTTTCTCCGCCGTCCACCGCCACCGAGACCGCTTCGTGAAATGACAAAAATATCCTTCAGACGGTGACTGGTAGGCCCGACCCGATCTCCAACACGGATCCAGCTCATCCAGGTTCCACTACCTTTTTTTTTCTTTTTTTTTATTTATTTATAAAATTGTGATGACGGTTTATACTGTGAAAATTTGATTTTTGAAATTTTTGCAATTTATAAAATAAAACCTAAGGTTTTGAAATTATTATTTAATTTTAAATTCTGATTAAAATTATTTCTTTCAATTTTATAATATAAATATTATTTTAATTTCGATAAAAGTAACGGAATAAACAAAACAAAACAACTACGTTTGAAATTTAATTTTTTTTTACATAGAAATTTAAAATATTAAATATGAAGTGTCATGTCTGACTACAATTGTTAAGAAATTTAGGTGAATTGTAAGAAAATAAACTTAGTTGAATTGGTAAAGTTGGATATAACAATAATTTAACTTCAATTTTTTTAGTTCGAAAAGCAATATATTTTTGGATTTAATGTCAATAAGCTTTAATACTTATTCCATTTTAGCTTTCAAACTTTTAAACACTATACTTTGAACTTTTCATTTAAGAAAAACTATTTTAGTAATTGTCATTAAATTTTTTTTTTTTATAAATCTATTTAACAAAAATTGGACATATATAGACATTTTATTTCATTAACCTAATGAGTAAAGTGATTATGTGGACAAATATTTGAAGTCACGTACTCCAGATTAAGTTAATTTCATATGCCTAAACAGATTCATATTTTAAAAAATGATTAATAAAAAAGTAACAAATGGATAAAAGAGTTACATATTTTGTGCTTTATTGAAAAGTATTCATGAGAAGTAATTTTCTTTCAAGGGTTCTCATTTTCTTTTAATTCTTTAGACAGGGATTTTACATTACAATAAAGAAAGTCTGCCATATGAATGGAGTTTATTCTTATATTTCCTTATTTGTGGACATAGGTAACTTTTTCTTTCTCTCTCTTTATTTTTTTCCCCATTAAATTTTCGAGTTTGAGTAGGGTCGGGTTGCTCCGTCAGACTTTTGTCCATTGTGGAAAATTTCACACTGCTGGCTTTTGTAAGAGTCTGGATCGTGTCTCGGACCAACTACCTGATTATCGTCTTAGTAAACTATTACCTTAATCTGATGCAAACCCCTCTTATTTTTTGGTTAATGATACGTCTTAATCAATTGAGTTATACTTGAGTTAGACAAATATTTCTTCTTTAATTAGTTAAAGAAAATGAATTTCATTTATTTAAACAAATATTTATGGGCTAAAATTTAAAAATTCAAAAACCAAAATAATTCTCTTTAAAAATGGGAAGAACTTCGGAATAAATTTGACTCCGAGAGATTGAGGACCACAGGCCAATAGTAAGTTAACAACTTTGAGATATTTCTATTATTTTATTAAAATTCATATCTTATCAATATCTCTTTGTCGGCGTTTCTCTCACTACAATCTCTCACCTCCATCTGTTTTCTCAATCTCTTTCACTTTTTTTCTCTCCCTGCAATTTCTCACCTCCAATTTTTCTCCATTTTTATTTGACTGATTTTATAATAAACAAAAAAATCTAACTAAGAATCACAAATACGTTAAATATCTCATGCATCACGTATTTATTGATTTAAAAAATTGGAGTGATGGGAGAAATTGGTAAAATTACTCCTTCCAATTTATATTTCTATTTGCTATTTCTTTTTCGAATATGGTTTTTTTCAAAAATATACTCTTTCCACACTTAACCAAATATCATTTTGTTTTCCCTCCTCCCTACAAGAGAACTAAAAAAAACTAACTCACTTGTTCAGAATCAGTCGTTCTTTATTCTCAATTATTAGAAGTTGTTGATGTGTTTCTTACATTGTTGCCATATGCCTCCCAATTTAATCAAACTGTTGAGAATATGTAGTATTTCATTTAAAACATGAGGAAGAATGATAAATGATAAGGAAAATAAAAAGCAAAAAATTATTATACAGATGTAAATTGTTATTCTATAACTTGGATACGAACAGTGGAAGAAATGCGTCACAGAAAAGGGGAAGACGAGAGAATGTGGACACAAAGAAGAGGGAAGGTCGTTTGGAAAAAAGTAAAAGATATATTAAAGAAATATTGATTTGATATGAATTTAATAAAATAATATCAAAATCTCAAAATCTCAAAGTAATATATTGAATAATACTCCCATTCATTTATCAACCATATCAACATCAACGAGTCCTATAGAAATGTTGTTCGAAAATGAGAAAATAACTAAAAGAAAAAAAAAGATAGAATTAGGGATTTTTTTTTTCCTGAAAGAGACAATTGCAATTCCTTTCTACCTTTTCTGACCCTATGGATTTTACAATGTAATAAAAAATAAAGGTTGCCATAAGAATGAAGGGGAGCTTTATAACTTTACTAATTCTCATGTATGTACATATGTAAATACTAATTAGGGTCAAAAAAATCCTTTTGTTAATTGGTTTGGAAAGTTAATTTCATTCATCTAATGTTTGAAAGATTTTTTTTAGTACAAACACTTTCCCAAATTTATAAATTCAAGTTTCATTAAATGTGGAGGTTGGTAGGTTGAAATTTGGAGTTTCTTGTCACACATAGTTCATTTTTTTTTTAATTAAATTTAAAGTTCTCATTTTAATTTAGACTAAAATCTTTCCTAAATATTTAAGTGTATCCTTTAGAAGGGAGAAAAATATATGCATTCACATGTATAAAATTTTTCGATACTCTTCCACTTAGCTCAATGAATTAGTTTTAACTTAAAACTTCCAATTTTATCCCATGAAATCCTAGATTTGAATAAATGGTGAAGTTAATATCTCCTATATTATTATGAATGGGAAAGATCCTTATTTTCTCCCATTTTCGAATTTGTGGGGAATTCATAAGGAGATGATATTTTGATGGTTAGAAGATATGAGAAGATATATAAGGAGAATGTATCTTGATGATCTTATACTGATGACCTCGGGATTTTCCCGATATACTAGAACCATATTAAATGTTAATGGAATTATCAGTCACATTGTTCTAGCATGTTGGAAAAATTAAAACCCAAAACTTAAGAGCAATAGATCGATTTTCCATTTCAATTTAAGAGAATTAATACCAAAGAAGCGGAAGCGGTACCTTAATCCATTATTGAATGTCAATTGATGTATTTGATCTTCCAAGTCTAGATGAATTATGATTTTTCTCTGGTTTCTACTTTGTATATTCGTAGAAGAAGAATCAGATTCTCTGTGGAAGGATAAAGAAACTGACGTGATGATTATAGTAACTTGGGGACCATAACCCCTATGTAATTCTGACCAAAAACACTACGGGCGATTACAAGATTTTGATATTTCCAATTTGGCCCTTTATCAAATTGGAAACTATTTTATATTATCTATACATTTTGTCTATAGTCATTTTATAATTACTCTGTACACCAAAACTTAAACATAATTAGATCCCTCATCTCGATCTAATTAAATAGCAAAAACACATTACATGTGTTACCCTATATCGTTAAAAACTCCAAACATAACCTCCTCACATAATTTCCCTTATAGCTAGCCACGAACTAACACATTGTAAGTTTCATCATTAATTCAAGCGTAGGGTTAAATTTGCATAAAATGAAATTGATCTAAACTAAAAAAAATGGTGCTTTTTCCCCCTAAAATCATTGTTTTATTCATGGCTACTATATGAAAAGTGACCTAGAAAAATATGATACAATAAAGAAAGATTCACACATTGCTCCTATTCCAAAATAAGGCTATGACCCTTATCCATTATGGTCAATTCATCACTCTTATGCCCATGCCTAGCCCTTTTACTTTGTGGGTTTGCCAAAGTTTTCTAGGCATGTTTTTTCTCTTCCCATTGATTTTGTAATCATGAGCAATCAATGGGCACTTTATTGGATAGTGATTGATTTGAAAGCCAATGCAATTAAATTTATTCAAAATGGGAAATTACTTCATCTTCTTTTGTTCATCATTGAATTCTTCTTTCCTATCTTTTTAGGGTTCCAAATATATAAATAATTGGTATTGCAATCATTTGGCATATGATTTTTTTWAAAAAAATATACTTTCAAGCTTAGTGATTTCATGCTCATAAGCTTGTTATTAGATTTGATTGAAAAGGCAATGATAATCCTAAAGAAAGTAGGCATGAAATATGATAGATTGGAAACCACTCAAAAGTTTTCACTTTGGAAAAAAAAGGGATAAATTTAAGATCTTAATCTCAATCTTTCCCACTTTTATTGCTTATCTAGAGTTGTGGAACCTTCTTTTCTCTAGCGTTTTGTGGCTAATCGAGCCACAAAGTAAAAGAGAAAAAGAGAAGAAGAAAAAAAAAAGAAAGAAATTGTTCGTGTATGAAAAGTTTCTTTTTCTTCTCTTTTTCTTTTAGGGAATGAACTTTGACCCTATGTGAACGAAACTAAACCTTAATTTATTTGATCGATTCATATCACGATTATATATTTGTTTATTTCAATAGTTGATTTAAACATTAGTTTCCATATAACAATAGTGGTAAAGAAATATGATGACATTAAGTTTGTCATATAAATTGAGTTTGGCGAAAGAAATATAGGAAATTGAAACTTTTCCCTTTTCTAATCTCAGCCCTTTTTTTAGTACAACATATTAGAGTATGAAGTTCCAACCTCTGACTTCAAGAGAAAGAGTAAGTGTCTATTACCGTCGTACTCATATGGCATCTTTCAACCCTTTTAACCAAATACTTAGCTTCTAATCAATCACATTTAATATTTTGTTTGATTGAGCTTAATTATTCCTTAATTTAAATTTTGAAACTGCGAGCATAGTTCCACGGTAATCGACATATACCTCTTTTCCATGAAGTCAAAGGTTCGATCCCCCATATCTCCAAAATTGTTATGTACTAGCTAGAACATAGCTCAGCGAGAATTTGCATATATATATATATCTCCAATTAAGAGGTTATGAGTTCGACCCCATCCCACTTGCTGTACTAAAAAAAAATCCAATTAATTTTCAGCTTAAACAATTGTATGTCTTTAGAATATTTTATTACTAGATAAACAATAATTTTAAACAGTGCCTTTTTTTTTTTAATACACCTTTAAATTGCCCTTTTTAATATGTTATGGCAGAACCATATCTAGAATAGGCATGGGGTTCTGTCAAAGTCACAACTTGGAGGAGGGAATCAAATGGTTTTCCTCTTAAAAGAGAGAAAAAAAAATTCCCTTTTTGAGTCCATATCTCATTTATGCCATTTTTATAAACCAAGAATCTCAAGATTGTCACACAGCACCTGCAATAACGTTATACTTCATCTAAAAATATTCAAGCACAAAAGTATTGTACCTCGAAAGGACTGAAATTTTCCTCAATTATCACGATTATGCGGTTCAAATTATCCGGTTTCAATTTTGATATATGTATGTTTCACATCAAGTTGTTAAATCTAGTACCTCTAAAAGAAGGAAGTGACTTTTACTTATGATCGTTCGATCCTAAGTGTATCGAAATCAAATATATATCTTTTTGCACTTTTTAGTGTGGTATATAGCTGTTTGAAATTAATGTACCAATCAATATGACATATGATCATAAAAGAGAAAATCCTAAAAGGGTTCTAAATTTAGCTTGGTATAAGTAGAACTATTGGAGCTGAATAATTGCCTACCAGGTGTCAATATCGAAAGTTGCTATCCACTTAGATGAAGTGAAAAACTGGACGAGGCATATCGTTTAGTATATTTGAAGTTGCTCTACAACTCATGCCAAGTCAGACTATATCTCGCATCTCGACCGATGTATTCTCAAAGGACGAGTCGACCTTGAAGAGCGTCGGCAGGTGCAAGCACCAAATATAATCTCATAAAATACGTCATAATTATTGGGGCGGTCGGAGAGCCATTGGAACATTGTTGAAAACCCTGTCAAAAGCTCACCGCTATAAATAGAGATCCTCRCCTTCTGCCCAAATTACACAAAAATATATTCTCTCTTGAGAATAGATCGGATGAGTGTTAGAGTGCTAACTTTACTTTAATCCTTTTGTTCGTCGGTATCATCCGTACGAACTTCACTAAAGACTCGATCATTTTCTTGTTCAAACAAAAACAATATTAGAAAGTAGAGTGCAGAAAGTTTTTGTGGTTATTTTAGTAATTTCATTGAGGGGAAAATTAAAAAGAAATAAGTTGGTATTAGTTTGGCAATCACATCACATCAAAGAATGGAAAGTGTAAAGCACTTCAAAATGGGTTTCAAGTCCATGAGGGGTTTTTGAATTATATCTTTGGGCATTTTAAAACTCAATATTCCCAAGTTAGTGAAGGCCAAAAAGTCATATATTCTTATGCAATTTGCTACTACTCTACCACATATAGCCATATCAAATCAATCACACCAAGAACCTTTATTTTCAACCCATTTTCAATTTTTCTATTAGATTATTTAACATATATTATTATAAAACTCGTATCACTCAAAGACGAAAGGAAGAAAAAATGAAGGACATGCTCCGCTTACTTTGTCGTAATTCAAAAAATATATATAAAATACTCAAAAAATTTTGCTGATTATTTCTAATTTATTTTCCCTAATTTTTTCGAATGAAAATATCATGAATATGAAAAGTTAAAACGTAAAATTTGGGAAAGGAACACATTTTTCTTTTTTGTTTAATTTAATTTATTATTAAACTAGGCTCTTGTGTAAAGATATAATGAAAGCCTCCAAAAGAATATCAATAAGAGAGAGAGAGAGGAGAGGAGACAGAGAGAGATCTTGACCCATTTCAAAATCATATGCCTATAAAAGCCATAACCCACAAGACATTGCAATTGTAATCATTTTACTTCAAAACTTTTGGAGAGGAAATTAGAGAGTATTAAACATTTCACTTTTGCCTCCAAGAAAACAAATATTTTTGCTTCTTACATTTCATCACTCAAAAGACAACAATTCAAATTCAAAGTTACTCATTTCCAAACTCTCTCAAAAGGTTAGAGTTCTCTCTCTCTCTCTTCGTATTCTTCACTTTTTTCTTTAATTTGATTGGCTAATTTTGGTTTACTTTTTCATGATCAAATATTAGATTTAAGCATGAATATGGCCACCATGTTCATGAGCAAACAGCTCATCACTCAGCAACCCTCGATAAATCTTCCCCCTGGAAGACTAAACACCAACCCTAATTTCTGGAAGAAGAAGCTGCAAAAAGAGAAGGTGGTGATTGTGATCGGCGCCACCGGCACGGGCAAGTCCCGACTATCGATCGACATCGCCACCCGGTTCTCATCGGAAGTCATCAACTCCGACAAAATGCAAGTCTACGAGGGTCTCGACGTAGTAACCAACAAGGTCACCAAGCAAGAACAACAGGGAGTGCCCCATCACTTGCTCGGAACAATCAATCCCTTCTATGATTTCTCGGCGACCGACTTCTCCGACATGGCCGGGCTTTCCTTGGACGCTATCGCCGCCCGCGATCGCCTCCCGATCATCGCTGGGGGCTCTAATTCTTACATAGAAGCCTTAATCGACCCAAACTTTCAATCGAGATACGAATGTTGTTTCCTTTGGGTGGATGTGTCAATGCCTGTATTGTGTTCCTTTGTATCCAAACGAGTAGACAAGATGGTAGCGAACGGAATGGTCGACGAGGCTGAAAAGTTCTTTGATCCTGCCAGAGATTATTCTCGTGGGATCAAAAGGGCAATCGGGGTTCCTGAATTCGACTCGTATTTTCGATACAAATCATTGCTAGACGAAGAAACTCAAGATAAACTTCTCCAAGATGCAATATCAAAAGTGAAGGACCACACATGCAGGCTAGCATTGAGACAATTAGGGAAAATCCAACGGCTCAAAAACGTCAAGGGATGGAAGATACACCAATTGGATGCAACAGAGGCCTTTACAAAGCAAGGGAAAGAATCAGAGGAAGCATGGAACAAGCTTGTGGCGGCACCGAGCATGGCGATAATCGAAAAATTTCTTCACCAAAACGTCTTCACGGTGAAAGCCCCGACGACCTTGGCGTCCCTCATCGGCATACCGAGGAAGAGAAGTGCAGCCATTGCAGCTGCAACTCCTTGAAGGAAAAGCAAGAATGGTGTGCAATGGAAGAAAACTTTTTGGCTATATTAGATTTATTAAGAGGGTGTGGGACAAACAAATAAAAAGGAAGGGAGTTCTAATGTCACAAGATCAAATATAAATTGGATGGTAAAAGATTCAAGAAAAAGCATAATTTTGAGTGAAAAAAAAAGGTACCAAGAGAGGAATTTATTATATATATACATTCCAAATATATCAGTTTGCAAATTAAAAGTGTTTTACATGTTTGACAAATGTAATTCATTGAGTTAAAACCAAATAACTAGGTGAAGGGGTGAGTGAAAATGGTTTAATTTAGTTATATTTTACCATTTGTAAATGGTTACAACTATAAGATATGGTTCTATATATATGTGTAACTTTCATTTTAATGAAATTTTGTTTGCAGGACAATGCATGATTTGGGTAAATTTCTATTTTTTTTTTAGTACAGTGGGAAATTTTGATGAACTTTGGAGATGAATAGGTCTAAACTGCTACCTTAAAAATGTAATAATCACAAAGTTAAAAATACAAAAGATAGAAAATATTTTTTAATCAAATATAGATTTAAGAATATCATATGAGTAATAGCCACAATATATTTTATTTTATTTTGACGAAACAATATATTTTATTTTATTGCTCCATAAGAATGATTAGCTCATAATTATTATCACTCTTCCTATCACAAAAGATTCCTATAATAAACAAATAAACAAACACGTCTAGATATGCTTCTTCTTTCTCAAATTAACTTTTCAAGATGGTTCCAGAATTATCAAATCTCTTTTTTAATTAACTTTTTGTACTTAAAAAAAAAGTGAAAAAAAAAATATATATATATCTTCATCCTAATCAATGGTTCTAAACATCCGTCGACATATCTATCGATCTGTCAATGTTTTCATGAGTTCAACATCGACATAAGAGGTAAATCGATATTACCATCCTAGTATAAAAAAATCGATAAAATATGAAAAATATCAACAAAATGTCACTATATATACATAATATTAATATTAATTATTTTTTAAATTATTTATAAATATGAAAATGTTTATTTGTCAATTTAAATATTTTTTAAAAGTTTTTAATTTCTATAACTTTTACAGAAATATTCATACATTTTATCGATATTTTCATGAAATTGAGATTTCAACATTTCCATCGATATTTAAAACCTTGCCCTAATCTACACTTTCCTAAAGGTAACTTACTTGTTTGGTTGTTCTCATCCTAAATCTACTTTTTTTTTTGTTACTAACAATATTAGACATTATTGACTCAATTTTAGAACTCTCTTGCTTCTTGTTTCTTACCCATTTTGATGACTAACTAAAAGGATCACAAAAAAAAATTATCTACTCTAAGAAGTTATTCTTTTGAGTCTAATGATGGGTTGATATATATATATTAGAGCAGAAGGATTTGAGTTCAAATGATTGCATAATACTTTTTCAGTACTTCATGTAGGGTGCAGCTTCGAACCTCTGACATTATCTTTTGGTTGAAAATATAAGTTTTAATAATTGAATTATGTTTAGTCGACTTTGCATAATGTTAGTTTCATTCTTCATCATATTATCATTTATATATATATTTGACCATTTAATTCAAAATTAATATTATTAATATGAGCATAGCTCAACTGAAGCGTATACTATCTACGAAAATATCAGAAGTTTGAATCTCTACCCCACGTATTAGTTGTTGAACTAAAAAGTCGAAATTTTTATTCAAACTCAAGACACGGAATGCTATTTAATTAACTAATGAATAGAAAAAAGTTAGATTTGTATGTAAAAGTAATAAAAAGAAAATTATTAAATTTACCCTTATTTTCCTTTTTATATATTCTCACCAATGTATTTATCTTTCAAAACTATAAGTTCGTGAATAGTATTGGCAATATACCATAAAACATTACTACCAATCTAAAAAAAAAACAAATTTCAATTAATTTTTTGAAAAAAGAGTTTTCCAATAAGCTCTCGAACCTGTTATCAGGTTTAGTGATTATTTTTTTTAATACAAAAACATATGGAAGTAGAAATTCAAACTCATAACTTTTTTTTTATTTGGAGATAGAAGATTTAACTCATTGAACAAAACTCAGACTGACATGTTTAGTAACTATTATTCAATTTATTAATGCAAGTCCCATGACATCAGCGTCACGTTTGACAATAATGAGTTGGTTTGAATGTCCCATTAGGTATGTACGATTCTCCACCTCCAATTGCCTTTGTAAAAAAAAAAATTTGTTCGTCGTACCATCATAATTATTGATTCGACACCTATGTGTCTCTAAGTGATCCCCTATGATTTTTGGCTCTCTTGTACAAAGTTAAGGAAGCAATAGTTTTAATCTTTGATGTCACATAGGAGTCTAGTGATTATGAGATCAATGTGAAAATGACATATAGATTAAACTTTATCAATTATTGCATCTTTTGGGACAAAAAATACAAATGCACCCTATGAATCAAGCATCAACTAGATGTTATTAATTGACTAATTTTTAATTATTTATGAAAATTAATTATGTCATTTTTAAAGAATTATTTGGATCCTTTTGAAATATAAGGAAAATTATGGATTTTAAAAAGTGGATTTCATTCTACATACAATGAAGGGATCTATATCTTTTCTAGAGAGGAACATGTTTTCAAGGTTTACTTTTTTTTTTTCTTTTTTTGATATTTTTCTTTTGTCTAAATGTTAGTTAACTGTGATATTGTCCGTTTTGGACATAACCCTCACGATTTTTTGGTTTCACCCGAAAGACCTCACAATACTAATGGAGATAATTATCCTCGTCTATAATACCATGGATCACTCTCTTCCCTAATCAATGTGGGACTTTGTTTACACACCTTGTACCCTCGACAAATTTTACTCTAATTTTGTAATATTAATAAAAGAAAATGTATGAATAAACACATTCGAAGCAAATTCATTGCATTAACAAATAGCAAATATCTCTTTCAATATCAATTCGAAACAATCTGAAATTACGTTTCAATATGAGCGAGTCAATCACCTTTCAATCAATTTAAAATTAACCATTAAATCCAAACTCTTAGATTTTTCTTGTATTTCAAAAATGCAAGAATCTACCGATAACACGTTGTCTCGTTGCACATCACAAACTTAAGATCCAAAAAGTTAAACTACAACCTAGTCTACTTAAATTGCAACATGCCCTTCTTTCAATCTAATCAATCCAATTTTTTTTATGTATCTATTTTATAATATAGGTGGTCAAATCATAAAATTTAGTAATCCCTCCATTTTTCCATCTAGCCTACATTTTTGTATCCCTCATTATTACATTATATGAAGTCATCACTTATTTATCCAATTAATCAGCACGTATGTCAATATTCAAGTAACAATATTAAAAGTATATAGACTAATTAAAATCAATCTCAAAAGTTCAAGGATGTAGTCAAAATCCAAGACTCCAAATTATCACTCATTGTAGTCCAATTAACATGTCATATCAACACATTTAGATAATAATGTTGAAAGTATAGACTTAATAAAATCAGAATAGAAAGTTCAATATGGTAAATCAAAATTTATTAAAGTTTAGGGTCAAAATAAACATAACAACTATTAAAGCCTTTTTTCTTTTTGGAGAACATAGCGTTGAGTGGGAATTAGGAACTTTCTACCTTTAACAAAATTATCAATATATCTTAACCACTGAACTATGCTCAATTTACAACTAAATTTATAGTTTTTTAGTACAGAAAAACGTGAAGTGGAATTTGAACATTCGACATGAAGAAAAATAGTAAGATGTCTTAACTGATGAGTTGTACTAATCTCATTATGACTCCAATCTTAAAAAAAAAATAACATAATGCATTGCATTTACATCAAAACAAATGAAACGCCCCAAGAGATAGTCCAATTGGCAAGGACTTGGAGCTCGGAGCTCTTGGTTATACTGACTTAGAGGTTTGAAATTCTAATCTTTTGGTAAGCTTAATATCAAAAGTCTTTGATGTCTTACGATCCGAGCTTTGGACAGGTACAAGTGCCTTTGGGATATAGAGAAATAAAGTTCTGACTTTCTATTCTATAGAAGAAAAAAAAAGTGGTATAAATAATTGAATGGAGAGAAGATCAAAAATCTTTATTATTATTATTATTATTATTTTTAGATCCAAAAAGAGATTCTTGGATGTATCAAGCATGAAGCAAGGGCAGTAGTGTGTTATTGGTGCGTGGCGTGCGGCGGTGCGGCAGGAGGATCCAGTCAACCACATGACGCAGCGCGCATGGCTCGCGCACAACCGGCCGTGGGAGACCACACTTTATCAACAATCTAGTGGGCGGCGCTGTTTACAGTTAGACGGTTGAAGGTATTCTCGTTTGCCAAAAAATTCTCACTACCCATTTTGAATCTGTCTTAGTAGGTTGATTCCAACTTCCACCTCAAGGTATAGTAGGAAAAATTAAACATTCCAAACAATTTTTCCTTCCACAGTTATATTCAGTTATCTAAGCCAATCACAGTAGTTAAGGGTTACGCTCAGTCTTCCGATCAGATGCAAATTTTATTGAAATGAGATTGGATACAAACAATCCCTATAGATATTCACTCTCTAGAGGTCCCAACAAAAAGCAACCTAGCCGTTGCCTCTGATTTGCTACACAAAACCTCTCAAAATCGGCTGCAATGTTTTGTTCCCCACAGCTAAAGAAAAAACTTAAGCAATGTAGCGTCTCAACGCTGCAAACATGGCAGAGTGAATACCAAAATGTGCTTATTTTTTTTTATTATTCGTTAAAGCGTCGTGGCGCCGTGCTCTCAACTTTAATGACCCTGCAACGTCCCTCTTCCATTTTTCATTCGACTCGCCCCTGACTCGTTACGACGTCGATTTGGCTCCACTAATCCCAACAGTAAGTTGGTGGAAACATGTGGTATGCCAATGACATGTTTAGAAGTACGCTCGTGACATGCCGTCGTGGGATAGATAGCGTCAAGGTAAGAATATAGCTTGTCTGCATAACTCTCACGTGTTCACTTATGCAGTAATAACAACACATGGTAAAGTTTAGAGGACGATCATAAATCACCATGGCTGCTACAGGTGTGCTACTCACTAAGGCCACATGTGGTCTAGCATGAAAAATAGCAGTCGAAAGGAGGAATTACTCTTATAAATATTGGAGCAATGTTCAGTAAAAAGTAACCAATATAGCTACCCACTAAAATTCTATTTGAGCTACTTCAATACTAACTTAAAGCTTTGGAGAAACTTTGATTGGCGCCAAACTGGTGTCTAGTTTTTGGCAGTATTCCAAAAAATCTACCGTGACAACCGCACTAAATACCCCCAACTCTACTGCATGGAAGAAGGTGAAAAAATGTTTAACCATTATACACTTATTAAATTTGGTTCTTCAATCTCTACCTAAGAAAAATGTTTATTCTTCTTTTAATATTAGTGAGTGTCCTTCCCAATTTCCGTGCATCAACTAATCTGACAACTGCAGGACTATATAACATATGGTTGTCAACAAACACTGTAATTTTATCTTAAAGTTCTCAAGTTATTTTATCCTTGCCTCAATGCCAAAAGGAAAAATACATTTTTGGTCCTGTGAAGGTGTTAATTTGGTCCCCGAAATTCCAAAATGAACATTTTTTGTCCTTAAGATTTAGAGTATGTGTCAACGTGACCCTTAAGTTTCAAAATAAACACTTTTGGTCCCTAAGTAGTTGACTTAGGGAAAAATGACATGGCGGTGACCGGACTTTTTTAACTTGTTTTTTTAACAAGTTGTAAAAATATATTAATTTTTAAACAATTTTATTATTTTTTATCCCCTTCTCTCTTCTTTTGATCTATTCATCTCCTTCTACCATCCACCGCAGCCATTGCCTGCTGTCGCCCATATTCGCAGTCCATCGGAGAGAGAGGGAACAAGGAAGAGAGGGAGGAGCTTTCCTTCTCTCCCGTGGGCAGCAACAGTGGCACGACGGTGGGTGGTAACGGCAGTGGACGACAACAGAGACGACGATGGATAGTAGTGATGGTAGCCAGAAGATGAAGAGACCAAAGAATAAAAAAATAAATTAAAAAATGCCACCTCACAAAACAAAATTATTTAAAAATTAATATTTTTTACAAATCATTAAAAAAAAGTAATTTATAAATGTCCTGCCACCTGTTAAATTGCCACATCATTTTTCCTTTAAGTCAACTAACGGTCCAAGAATACTTGGGGACTATTATATAGAACACATTTTCAAATTTTAGGGACCAAAAGTATTTATTTTGAAACTATTTTCTTGCGTGAGATCCACCATTTCAATTATTTTAGTTGCTACGACGGTACTAAAATTTTTCTCTTCCTTTAATTAGTTATGTTGTTGAAATTGAATAATAGATGACCTTAAAAAAAATTTCAACCAAATCTCTCTCCCATGTTACTAGAAAAGAAAAATGCAATATATCTAAATGATATTCTAAATAATGAAACCGGTCTTTTATGTTTTTTTCTCCCTATGAAACTCAGGGTCAACCTGAACGAACAAATTAAGGTACTAAACTTTGTGTGTTCGGATCTCCATCTCTACATATTGTACTTTAAATAAAATTATTGAAGGACCAATCATTAATTTTCAAGTTGATAACAAAAGTCTTATCGACTTATCGACTATGTTCAAGGTATGTTTTCTTTTAGTCATTGGATTGTGAACTTTGAATTTGAACACGGTCAATTGTGTTTTAAATTAGATCGGGGTAAAGTGTGGATATTGAATATTAAAAAAAATATTAGCTCTTGTTACATCATTAGGAATTTGATTGATTTTTTTTAAGACTAGGAATGAAATTAAAAAGTGGTTAATTTTCTTTAGTAAAGGTTGAAAATTCGTTTTCTTTTATAAATTTGAATTTATCCAACAATAATAATAATTTCAAGAAATTATCATAATTGCAACTTAATCAAATTATTTAAGTTCTAACATAAAATTATAGATCTACCATACATACAAAGAAAAATATATTAATATCTTTACAACGTTGAGATCAAAGTTGTAAATGTAGATATCGATGTCTCAATTTTATGAAAAAATCAAAGTAAATGTAAATACTATGAATATTTCTGGAAAAACTATAAAAATAAGAAATTCATGAAAAATAAACATTTTACTCTTTTCAAATAAGTTTAAAATTATTAGTATTAATATTATGTCCATATTAATGATATTTTGTTGATATTATTTGTATACGTTGCCCGACACTTTTGTAGAAATTTCAACTCACCTCTCATGCAAATATGGTAGTAGAAAACACCAACATGTCCAAAAAAATTTAACATTTTGATTGAAATAGATCCTGTAAAGATATATATATATAACAATTTTAGGTATTTTAGAGAAAAATGAAATAGAAATATATGTGGAGGAAGAGTGAGGAACGTGGCGTAATTTGATTTGAATAAGTAAAAGAGAAAAGATGGATCATCATGCTTTGTGCTCTTAATCAATGGCTTTTTATGTGGGAAAAGATTGAAAGATTTTTCAAAAGCAATATCCTCTTTTGTCATTATTAGTGGGCAAATCTTAGATGCTCATTTCTTGTAGATTTTGAGGTAATGCAATGCAACTCAACTCATATGAGAAATTAGTGGATGGAGATTCTCTTTCATTAAACAACTTATACTACCTCTCTATGGAGATTTGTAATGAGTAGCTAATTATTTAGCCATATTTGTAAATATAGCAATAGTTTTTGGATTTTGTAAATAAGTTAAACTATATCAAATCTTATTTTTCGTTTTTTTTATTCCAATTMTACCCTTGTGTGAGGTATATCAATTTCATACTAGACATATCGGCTATGATTAAGGCACTTCATAGGAGGTAAATCAGTTCTGATTGATATTAGCTAGCATGTGGTACGTTCAATTATAGCAGTTTGAAGTATATTATTGATATACTTTGTATAATGCCAAGGAATATATTTGATATATCTTATATGAAGCATATCAATGTAGATATGATATACCTTGATATTCTTCATATACGATATATCAAACATATCACTGATATACTTCAAACATATGATATTAGTGATATACTTCAAATACAAGGTATGTAAATTACTGATTTACCTTGATGTACTATATACTAGGTGTATTAATTATAGTTCATTTACCTTATACTAATGTATTTCATATAAAGCATATCAGTTATAACTAATCGATATACGTAGTATGAAGTATATTAAGGTATATTAGTTTTTCGTATATAAAATATATCAATCAGTGATATACTTCATATAACTAATACGGAGTGCATCAAGTTACATCAAATTGATAACTTCTACCTTAATTTCATCGTTTTCATAATCCATGTTAAAAGTTGTGTATCTCTTCTATCAATTGATTCATGATACTTGAAATATATGTTCTTAATGTGAGGAATGATTTCTTTTTCTCGGTAAATCTCATCGAATTTGGGTATTCATCACAATTTAGACCATTGTTCGGACAAAATTCTTTTAAGCAAAATCCTTACTATATTTCTGGTTGATTAAGCCTTTATTAGATAACCCCTAATTAAATATACCGACAATCTTAAAGGACACCTCTTACTTCTAAAGGATAGAAACCGTGAAACCCCTCATTTACTATTTGAAATTCTAAATCAATTTCAAAAAGGATTCTCAACTCTTTTAAATTTGACAATTCTACATTGATCTTAGAATTCAATGTGTAGAGGTTGTGTGATTTTGCATTTATTTATCATATTTTATTGAAGAATGTATTAAAAGAAAAAGGAAAATTAAAGGTGATGGAGTTGGAAAATTTGGACACTCACCATATATAATTATGGTACAAATTAAACCAAGTTGCTCAAAGCTTTGACTCATGTTGCACTAAGGATAGAGATTTGTAATGAATCCTTTTTCAATCAATCAAAACCATCTTTCAATTGTCCCATCATCCTACCCCAACTCAAGGCATTCCCCAATTTTCTCTCTTTAAAAGCTTTAAATAGTAATTTTTATCTCTAGATTTTAATTTTTTATTATTACTTTTAAATTGGTTTTTTTTAAATTTTTAAAAGTTTGCTAAAGCTGTGTTTTAGTCCTAATATCTTTTTCCAATTTAGACTTTTGTTTTCTAAAAAATTTCAATTCAGTCCCTTATATTTTCCGTTTTTTAATTCAGTTTCTCAGTTCTCATAATTTAAAATGTTTCAATTTAGTCTTTTATATTTTAACATTTTTTAATTTAATTATTCACGGTCAGTATAGGTTAAAATTATGATTATAAAWTTACCTTATAATATTTAATAAATTGACCAAACTTACCAAGGAGGAAAAGGATCGTCTAGAAGATGAAAGTTACCAACCCTTCCACCAAATTTCTCAAAAATTAGTATAAATTTTCAGTTTTCTTCTTTTGATAGACCTTTTTTTTTTCTTTTCTAGATTTCTATCAATTGATTGAGTAGCCGTTTGGTTGAAGGTTTCAAAAGATAGCCTGAGATTAAGATGTCTGAGACTAATTTATCTGTGAATAAGATGCTTGAGAATCGAAGATAACTGTGTTTGGTTGTATATATGTCCGAGATTAAGATGCCGAAGAGATGTTTGAAAATAAATTATATATATGTTTATTTTGTATGATTAGAAAATAAATTATATATATATATATATATTTTTATTTATTTATTTATTTATTTATTTTGTGTGATTACTTTAGAAATATGCATTTTATGTCATTGTAAACATTAATTAATAATTAATAATATTTAAGTAAAAATAAATTATATAAATTTAATAATTTTAAGTTATAAATTATTTTATATTAGCATTCTAAATTTTAAATTGACAATTTAGCTATATTGACAATTTAGTATAATGATGAATTGAACAATTAATAGTAAATGTTATTTGTGTAAAATTCAATATATACAYATTTAGCAAAATAATATAGGTGTATAATGCTTCAGAATTAATCAAATTAATTTACATTAATTAATATATATTTATTAAGTTAAAATATTAAAATTATTTTAAGTTTCACTCATCATAAATATATTATAAACAATATATCTAAATTTATTAGTTGATTTTATTTAACAATCATTCTTAATAATTATCATTAAAGAAATGTGTTTAACAAAATTAATCATTTCTATTYTATCAATAGCATCAATTTATTACATTTTTTATTAAAAAAATAAAAATATATTTTAATAAACTATTACAATAGAATCATTAATTTAGGTAAATTTTTAATGTTGTTTTATTAATTATAAATTTAATTTAAATATTTTGACTAATTTTAATTTATGTTAATGAAATAAAATAAATAATTACATTTTAAAAAATAATTTATTGAAAGTGAGAGAGATAAAAACCTGACACAAAACCATGAAAATGGGAGGGCAAAGAAAGCCTTGTCCATGGTGATGTTTGAGAATAAACTATTTAGATTGAGAATTTTTAAAAATATATGAGAGTAATTGAAGTTTTAAAAATAAAAGGGACAAAATTAGAAAAAAAAAACAAAAAAACTCAAATACCACTATTTAGCTAACAAAAGTTGAGGGTATATTAATCTTTAAAATCTTCCTTTAACACCTCAATTTAGTCTTTTAACTTTAAACAATATAATGAGTTAAGAATTAATAGAAAATAACCRTCCATATGTATGTAAAATTGTCCACGTGAATATAGCTCTAACTTGTAAGTTTGAAAGAAAATATTGCTGAAAAACTTCAAACTCTCGAGATTGCAAGCCTAAAAAAAAGGAAAAAAAAGGAAATAAATCATGTTTCTTTTTTGGTTAAACAAGTCAATGACATAGAAAATGGAGTGAAGAACTAGTTGTCTCACTCTTAGTTCATCTTAAATTTAAAACAAATATATTAAATTGTTAAGATTTTTAAGTTTTCTCTATATTTTCCAACCCTTAATATATATAAAAAAATAGAAAGAACAAAATTTACAAGTTGATAAAAATCATATATTTCAATATTG
>NW_019104553.1:456346-548245 GCF_001995035.1 Momordica charantia | reverse complement strand
AAAAAGTGCAAGGAGGTCTTCTCCGGCCTTGTTTCTATCCATGATTTGTGTTGGGGCAAGAGGGGTGTTTTCTTCCAACTCGTCAAATGAGCTAATGGCCTTTGTGAGGTTGTCCTTATGTGATTGCAGCCGGCCGAAATGTTCTGCATTCCAAACTTTTAACGCAAACTTGAGGGATTTGAGCTTCATCATCAAACCATGTCCAGGCCACCCAACTGAGGGGTTGTGGCTCCACTAGCTTTCGAGAAAAGGAGTGAAAGATTTATGAGACAACCACATATTCTCAAATCTGAAAGGAGTGGGACCCCAATTGTTTTGGCCAAAGTCTAAGAGGATAGGGAAGTGATCTGAGGTGGTTCTGTCCATTCTTTTGGCCAAGGGTAAACCGAATCTGTTGATGCATCCGTGAAATAGAAGAAATCTATCAATAAGGGAGAAGGATCTGTTGTTGGACCATGTATACTTCCCGTTGCTCAAAGGGATATCCGAAAGACCAGTAGTCTCAATGAAGGAGTTGAAGAGCCTCATGCTTCTAGTGAGGGGCCTACCATGAGATTTTTCCCAAGACCATCTGGAGACATTGAAGTCCCTGCTAAAATCCATTGTTCCTCACAGAGGAAGGAGAGATCTTGAAGCTCTTTCCAKAAACAATGGCGGGTCTCTATGGTAGAGGGACCATAGATGCCTATGATCCAAAACGAGAAGCCATCAGCAAGACAAAAATTAATTGAGAGAGAGAGAAAACACCTTCAATGATCTCAGCTACGGTGAAGTCAGGGTCGTTCCAAAGAAAAAGAATCCCTCCACTAGATCCCACAGCATTGAGGGTGGACCAGTTAATCCCATGAGAGCTCCAAAGGGACTTGATAATGAAGGGGTCGACAGAAGCGAGTTTTGTCTSTTGTAAAATGACAAGATTTGGATTAATACGGGAGATGGACTGCTTTATGAGGGCTCTTTTCTTCCATGAGCCCAAACCTCTGACATTCCAAGAGAGAAGCTTCATTTAACAGTAGATGGCCCCCCTAGTATAGTCTTCCTCTTCTCATAATTGATGGTGGAAGAAAGGTTCTTTAGTTCCCTGGAACCAGCTTTATTTTTATGTGGTTTTGGTTGTGGTATGTGCGGTGGGATCGTCGGGGGGATAGTCGTGATGCAAAGGCCCATCTCTTGCAAACAATTGTCGAGATATTGCTTGAAGCGGTCAGGGGAGAAGAAGGCCTTAGCCATATTGCTGTCAACAAAGTCTATGTTCAAAGGGTCAGCAGTGATAGGTTGTTCAGCAGAGTCCTTGGGTTTTGGTAGTGGGACAGTTTTGGGGGGAGAAGAGGTTGGTGGGAGGAGTTAGGCGTTATTCAAGCACCATCACTTGACCCACACACCTTGACAACAAGATGAGTTTTGGAAGCAAAATAATAATAATGATATGACTAATTGGTAAGTAATTAAAAAGGTAGTTTCTTAGGAGACTACCTCAAGAGGGGAGGTGGTGTTTGAATAATCTGGAAATTTACAATTTTCTGGTATAGTTATGTGGTTCTTATGAAGGGGGCTGAAAGGACCCCTTTCTAGAGGACTCAGATTAGGAAAAGAAATTGATTGGAATGAGGGCCATATAGTGGCTTTTGATCTTTCTAGAACTCAAAAGGACAAAGTAGTACAACCTATAAAGTAGATCCTATACAGGTAAGATCSTTAGCGTTTTTTGATTCTAATGGATGCTTYAACGATGTTGAGTTTCCTCAGTGATATGGAAACCTTTAAATGGATCTCCATCACAAATTTGCTTCTTAACACAACTCTCACCTCTAATAAAGACAAGTGGCCAATATTAACAATTCAACTAGTAACTTTAGTTGCCAATAAATGCTGAAAGTGCGATTTGGAAGGGCTCTTATCCCAAATGAAATGTAAATATTTACAAGGGAACTCCTTATGATAAGTATACACACCAGTAATAAAGTCAGAGAAAGGAACCCTAAAAGCTATTTATCCCCTAGCTAGTGTGCATTGCGAAAAAGCAAACAATTAAGTWCAAGATCATCTTCAGCCCCTCAATTTTGGCAGACTGCACCTATTCCAATTGATCCACTACTTTCCCTAACAAGACCAAAATTCTTCTCAGCTTTGAAAGGCATCCTTAAAGAGTTAGAGTCATAACCTTGTAGTTTGACTTCATCAGAGCTTTTTTTCTGGACCTTTTGGTAAGAGAAACAACAAACTCTTATAGGAAAAATAAAGATCGTTCTCCATTTCCTAGGAACATGCTATTTGTATTGCTATGCCTTGGTCCAAATTGTCAGAGCTTTTTTGTTTGACCTCAGATTATACTAATTGGGGGGAAAAAATCATAGCTTCCTTCTTAGCTTTGGTTGAGGCTCTCCTCCCCCAGTTTGTTTTTTATCAGAAAAATGTTCTCATGGTCATTCTTATATATTTTCTCTATCAGAAGGAGACATTTTGAGTATCAAAAGTATTAACATTTATGCACAATGCCCCATATACACAAAAGGAATTTAGCTCCTTAGCCCTTTACCATTAAGCAAAAGCTCCCACTTAATTTTAGACCCATCACATTTTCATTGGCTAAAAATAATCTAATTCAAATGAAAGTGGGACTCATGCATATTGTTATAATGGCATCAATGAGAATGTGCCATGTCAAAAATAAATAAACAAATAACTGGCTCCACACAATTTTATGGTTAAATTTCCTACAAAATCATAAGGATTGAGTTGAAGTCCAAAATTATAACATTGATATGTCCAATAAGACATAGGAGTTATAGTCTAATCTATGAAGAAGAGGAGCCTAAATTCTCGACTCCAATTTGTTGCACTTGTGCTGGGCTAAGAGGTTCTCTACCCACCCAATTCTAGGTCAAGAATTTAGCCTTGTACCAAAGCCCCATAGAAAGGTTTAGTGTGTTTAGAATGCCTTTTCAAGAAAGTATTTTGAAGTGAAGCACTTATTATATAAGTAAGGTAACATTAGTTAAATGCTTTCTCTAGAAGCACTTTAAATATTTTTTATCCATTTTTAGAATTTCTCAAACAACTTTTGGTTATCAAAGAGTCTTTAATCGGCAACCAAACACTACAACCTTTTCTTTTTTTTTAGGAGTCAAGTTTTGCTCCCCTAAATCCAGGGCACCCGCGCCAGCTCCAAGACCCGGACCCAGGAGACATCAAAAATTCTTTGTATTAAACTCATYCGAAGGTTTGAACTTGAGACCTCTATGTCAGTATGACCAAGAGACCTAAGTTCTTGCCAATGGAGCCATCCCTTGGTAGCCAAACACTACAATTTTTTTTCTTTTGATAAGAGAAAACACAACAAATTATTTAAAAGCCACTCTTAATATTTCCCAAGMAATTCACAAGGCATACCATACAAACACTTATAACAGAAGTTGCATTAACCAAGAACATAAAAACAAACAGAGMTAGGCAAAGCATTCATTTCACAACTTATTCAAGTTCCTCATTGGATTACAAATGAAAATTTCCCAAAATCTTATGTACCTGGCAGGGTCATCCTCATCATTGTACTTCAGCCCTTCAGGTGAACAGCCCTTGCAGCCATCAATTCCATGTCCATCTTGAGTTGTTTTGTCTGTTGCCTTCGCCACTCAGCTCTCTCCCTCCATCCTTCCTCCAACAACTCCACAAACTTATCTTTTATCTCAAGCAATGGGTCACGATCAATCAGCTGGTCACCCTTATATGCTTCTCTGAGCATCCCCGTCCCAATCCCACCCTTCAACGACATATAGAATATCCCAGAATGCCTTGTGAATATGCTGGAGAATGCGTTTGAAAATCGATACTCATCACTAAATTTTCCCAATATCGGCACCGGAATCCTCTTGTGTAGCGAAAGCGATAGCAATTCGTGGAAAACTGCAACTGTTCTCTTCTCCATCTCCGGCGAAGCTTGGGCCAAATGGGTCACGTCCTCGTATGGTGATATGTAGTCTAGCTCTAGCCAATCTCTAACCCATTCCCTCATTTCCTTCCTCAAGATGAATCCAGGAGGAAGCTTGTAGTCAAAATTGGGGCGAACACGAATGCCTGTTAATCTGGATTCGTCATCGGCTCTTGTCTCGATTACTGATTTCGAAAAATTAGGGTTTCGCGAAACCAATTGAAGAAACGATTTGCCTTCTCCGGGACTTCCAACTAGCTGAAAATATTCCGGATACTTCGGCACCAGATTGACCAGAAAATCATTCGGAAACCCAAATTCCCTCTTCACATGCACCAATTTATCAACGCTAAGCACTTTATCCTTCGATATCATCAATAATTTACACAATTTCGACACGATCAACGCTTCGTTTTCGGTCGTAATCCTCTCCTCTTCTTYGAGAAACTCCCTAAGCCGATCGCTCGCACGTATAAACAAAACGGGTTCGGATTTAGGTTTAATTCTATCATAGTAAGTATCAAACAAACCCGGATTCCGATTCATAAACGTCTCGATTTTCACATTGAGGCGCAATCTCGGCCGTCGTTTTTCCAGATATCGGAGTGGAATCACTTGGCCTGGCTCGTTGAGAACCTCCCTCACGACCCGGGCGCATAGTTTGTACCGCTTGTCGCTCTCGATGGCTTCGTCCAATCTGGGATCCTTACGCCAAACTACCTTCAAACTCGAAATTGATCTGATTTGGAAGATAATTTCTGGGCTTATGGAAGACGACTGAGCAGATCTGAAGCTGCGCAGATAAGAGAAGAGCGTTCGGGGCGTGAAGAGCATACCTCGAAGGAGGAAGCGAACTTTGCGACGGCGGAGATTCCGGCGATTCTTGGGTCGGCGACGGCGAGCTATCGCAACTTGTAACTTGTAAGGGGTTTTTGAGCAAATAACCGGGGAATTGCGAAAAATAACCTAAAACCTTTTTTGTGAAACTGACCCATGGCAAGCTTTTAAAACTAGAAAATTGGGCCTAAWTTTTTGTGTAGATTTGTCCCATTTTTTGAATCTTGTTTTTCTACTCTTTTGCTGAGTCACTTATTACATGAAATTACATCTCTTGCGCGTCAAGTATGAAAATTCTCTTCATACTTGCTTTCAAGTATTAATGCACATAATACCCAAAAAAAAATTATAAAACTTTACGGATAAAACTTGGCTCCTCATTAGTAAGCAACATTGTCCTTACCAYCCTTAAATATTTGACAATCAAGAGAGAGAAATGCAAAAGCAAAATTTTATTTTAAAATATAATGAGTTGTCAAATAATCAATGATGGTAAGGACAAGGTTGCTCCTTACCGGTGAGGAGTCAARTTTTATCCAAATTTTACTTAGATCAAAATAAGTTTGTCCACATCTAGAGGGGARGGGGAATTGAAGAAAGAGAGTGAGCTGAGTAAGCGAGAGCAAGAGTGAGGGAGGGAGAGCGACAAGATCTGAGCGATAGCATAGCAATGAGATCTGAGCAATAGTAGCGAGACTCAAGCGATAGTGGACGAGATTCGAGCAAATAACAAACAAACAACCTCATCCCCATCTCGTCTCCCAACCAAAAAAATGAAGACAAAATTGAAATAATGGAAAAAGAAGTATAAATTGTGAAGACAAAGTGCTAATCCATTGTCGAGAAAAGAAAATAGTGAAAAATGAATGTGATTGAGAGTGACAACGTGATTGAAAAGTGATTGAGGAGAGTAGCGAAGAGTAATTTCACGTGATAAGTGACATCAACAAAAAAATTAGAAAAACAAGTTTTTTTAGTCGGACAAATTTCATTAGTCTAAGATTTTTTAGGTCATCCTATCAAATTTCCCAATTTCTAACCTCCACGTAAGCTTTTGTAACCCTATCTCAATTTTTGCAGTTGTGAAATTAATAGGATGTCCTTAAATTTAGAAAATGTTGTTTAAGGCTTTTTTTTCCGATTGAAATACAAAAATTTCTTCAATTCTTTTCATAACATCTCACTTTTGAGAGTGTATTTTAGGTAACTGTGGAAATTGTAATAGTTTTCTAAAATAATTTAAAAATTAACAAAGAGATAAATGTGATTTAGATTCTAGAAACATGTTTTAAAATGGAAACATTCATACCATCTAAATTACAATCGACTAAAAAAAATTGATCGAGATTCGTGCTAAAAATCCAAGATTTATCCCAATCCCTACATTAGCTTCATTGGAACTAACGAGGAACTGTTTGATGAACCTCAAGTTAGGGGAATCCGAGAGATGATTGGAAAAAGTTGCTTACTGAACCGATATTTATACAGATGTCATTTGTGGTCCATGAATGTCCGGACATAGGAAAGAATAGAGAAAATAAAAAGCTCTGATGCTCAAGTTAATCTCGATACGATTACCTGAAAAGTGAGGCTCGGGACTCTATTTATAGGTGTTGAGCTTCCGACAGCAATTGAGGAGCGGTTACATACGATGTGTTGTTGGAAATACAGTTGAATGGTTTTGTGATACAACTCATCCTTGTTAGACGAGCTACAAATCAAGGATATTGAACTATATCTATGGCCGAGCTATGAAGCAAAGAAAATCTCCAATAKCAGAGGTGAGCTCTATAACCGAACTAACTCTTATGGCCGAGGTGAGCTTCATGACCGAGCTATCTCTTATAATCAAGGTGAGCTTTATGGCCGATCTCTCTTATGGGCGAGGTGAGCTTTTATGGCCAAGTTAACTCTCGATGTGAGTTTTATGGCCGAACTAATTCTTATTCATCCACGTCGTTTTTATCCCCTAACAAACTTCATGAAAGTCAGATAAATGTCATATTGATTGAAATTGCATGAATCTTTTCACATATCTTCCATCAGGATTTGAAAAAAAAAAAAAAGATTCAATTTGACCCTAAACTATTTCTTTAACTCTGCATTTGGAACCTCTGACACATCTAATAAGTAAGTTAAGATAAATTTTGTTATAAATTAGCAAGTTTTGGTAATATTTTTTTTTACTACAACGGTTATAGTTGGTCTTCGATGAAGTTTAGGATTTTAATATCGTTGATTAATTTAGGATGGAAGGCTTAATAAAATTAGAGTATTGTACCTTTTATTTAACTAAACAACTATAATAAGATTAGGAGTGAGAACTTGTACTAGTTGCTCATCTAGATGGACGATGGAGGAGCTCTTGTGCTCTTAGCCAATAATTGAAACCTGAACATTAGAAGTTAGATTTACACTTCTGGTGGCGTTAGATGGAGAACTTTGTTGTTTAAGATTAAAATAGATCACACCTGATTTTTTTGTCAAGTGAGAAAAGCAAAATCTCTATCATCTGGCGCAAGTTTCTCTGCATGTGGCTCGTCCGTGATAACTTCTTCGGAACCCTAAATTCTCTTTTCTAGGCTCATCGATATTGAATCAATCGAACGTGGTAAACTTAGAGGACACCCGCCTCCTCTTCAAACGTGTCCGTCGAAGTCTTTGAAGACATAATAACAATTATGTTACGAAACTTGTTCCTTCGAATAGTCATGAAGAACGAAGAATTCCTTTACGCGTCTAGCCTTAGATGGAGGATCTTGTTGTTTAAGATTAAAATTTTGTAAGAAAGAATAAAAAATAAAAATAAAAAGGTTGCCAAATGCAATTCTATTTGTCTTTATTAAAATAGAGAAAACAAGATATGAGAAGAAAAAAAAAGATGAATAGGAACACCAAAGAAACCCGTTCATTCCAAAAACATACATAAATGTTATTTAAACAGACTTATAAAAAACATAATAGATAGCTAAAAAATAATTATAACATAACAAAAACGTGAATAATTAATTTAAAGAATTATTTTTCATAATAAAATTAAAAGATTGCAACATTTATATAACTTTACAATCAAATTCAATAAAATCAAAAGCTTATCATAAGAATTAATACACCTTGTCGATATTATGAGAAAATTTTGACCTTATTTTTTCCTTAAAAGTAAGTCTTTTTAGCAATAATATTTATTATAAGTAATTTGGTAGAACATGATTACAGGGTCTGTTTGATAACCGTCCTAGTTTTTGGTTTATGGTTTTTCTTGTTTCTAGTTTTTGATTTTCTGTTTTTAAAAAACAAAAACCATATATGTTAATAACGATTTTTTGTTTCAAAACATGTTTGGTAACATTTTTTAGTTTTTTGTTTTTAAAAAGTTAGAAAATTGAAAATACATATTAGAGAGATAAAATTTTATGTAAAGTAGAGATGACAATGGTGTGGGTGCGAGTGAGGATGCTCTCCCCCATTCTCGGGCTCGTAAAAATTTTTAGTCTCCGTTCCCACCTCGTTCTTGGGTCTGAGAGATGTTCTCGAGAAAAATTATCGGTTCTATAATTGTTTTAAATTATTTTTAGAATTTAAGTATAAAAATAGATGGAGACGGGGTCCGGACATGCATTTTCTATTTTTGGGACCCGACGGCGACCCTGCGAAATTTTTTATCTTTTCTTGTAGAAATGTGAAAATAGAGATGTAAATAAATTTTAGAGAGATAAATAAAAATATTTAGATAAAAAAATAGGGAAAGAAAAGTTAAAAACAAAAACAGAAAAATTTTGGATAAAAAAATAAAGACAATAAGAAAAGATATGAAAAAAAAAGAAATTATAAAGAAAGAGAAAAATGACAGTGAAAACTAATTTAGAGATGAAAACAAGATTCAAAATATAATTTTTATAGAAAATAAATAAATACAAAGATAAATAAAAGTTACAGAGAAAATAAAATATAATTTTTAGAGGAAAAAATAGATTACAAAGAGAAAAAAAAAGTTATAAAATATGAAATTTTAGAGAGAAAAAGTTTGGAAAATATTAAATTTTTAAAGAAGAAATGAAACTGATCCGTTAAAAAAACAAAAATATAGAAAAATTTGGAGAGATAAAAAAACAATAAATATTTAAAATATAAAAATTTTAGAAAGAGAAAAATAAAGTTTGTGGAGAAAAATTTAGAAATAAAAAATTTTAGAGTGAAAAATAAATTTTTTAGAGATAAACATGAGAAAGAAAAAAAAAGTTGAATATTAGACGAAAAACTTTTTTTTGAAAAACAAAAACCTCTCTTTGAGAACTACTTTTTTCTTTTGTTTTTGAAATTTACATAGAATTTCAAAATGATTTTTGAAAAACAAAAAACACAAAATTGAATTGGTTATCAAACAACATTGTTTTTAAAAACTAAAAACCAAAGACAAAAAACAAAAAATGAAATGGTTATCAAACGAGCCTAAGTAATTCTCTTGGTAGCTTAGAGGTCTCATAACATTCGACTGAACCAAAAATCGTTGATGTATACTTAAAAAAAAAATTCTTCTTTTCTTTCAAGTCTGGGCCTTGGGACAGATGCAAATGCCACTGGATATAAGGGGCAAAGCCCCGACTCCCACTTATAAAAAGAAATATATAATCATTTTGATGTTTGATTCTAGACTCTTAAAAATGTTTTAAAATATTTTGAGATGCTTTTTGACATTTTATGAAAATACATTTACGTGACTCTCAACAATGATATTTCTTAGTGAAAAGTGCTCTGGAATAATTAATATAATTTTTACTGTGTTAAAACACTCTCAAACTAACATTTAAGGAAAATTGAGTGAATTTTTACCTAAATTTTCCAAAGTTAAGCCTCAATTTTTTTTTTTATAAAATTAGTGAGTTATTTCATTTTAAAATTTTATAACATTACTGAGAGATTTTAGGTTTTGACCAAGAATTTTTTTTTTCTTTTTAGAAGAATTGACCTATAGAATACTAAAACCTTAGTCGTTAAGCTATATTAGTATATTTAACCTAGGTTGAAGTTAGTGAGTTCTAAAATATCTATCAAATCTTTAACTTGGAATTAAAAAAAATATATATATCTTGAAACTAGTCAAGAAAAAGTTAATATATTCAATTGAATATCTAAAAGTAAAAATTTAATATTCTCCAATTTTACGGTAAAATTTAATATTACAAAAAAGTTAAGCTATAAGTTTGATTTTTTTTTTTTTCCAAATTCACCTGCCGTTTTTTTTTTTGACACAGCCATTTTATACTGTTTTTATTTGTGTTTAAGGTTTGTGTAAAAAAAATCTTATAAATCTTAAGAAAACAAACAAAAATCTGCTAACATTAAAAGTTTATATACAGTTTAAATAACTGTTTTAGCCTACTTATGTAGCTCCCTTGTATTAATACACTTGAAACCATATTATCTACTTGTTGTAACAAAAATAATAACAATAAAAAAAGTTTCTTTTATAATTAAAATAAAATATATCTTTTGAAAGTTCATCAACTATATTTTTTAGTACCATGACCTAATAATTAAATTTAAACTTTTGTTAAAACATTTAATGCTAATGATTAGAATTAACGTCTAAGTATAATTATTGAACTCTCTTATACATAATAAATAATAAAATTGATACGGGTTTAATAATATGACTCAAAATAAACCATTTTTTTCATTAGAGACTCGGAATAATTAAGAGAGATAAAAATAAAAATAGTAAATATAAATTTTGTTTAAAAGATTTATATTATTTTAGAGTGGTCTGACTAATAGATTTATTTTTTTTTAGAAAAATAAATATGAAAGGTAGAAATTTTAACTTCAACTTTAAACGTTGACCCGGTAGATTTTTATGCAAACTTCAATAATTTATTTGAAAACGATACTTGAAAGTTGAAAAATCAAAATTGGTAAATTTTAAATATATAAAACTTTAAACTTTAAATATATATATCCATATTGATTTTAATTTATGGTTAAAAGAACAATTTGCCAAACAAAATATTAAATTATTATTATTTTTACCACATATTAAATATTGTTTTTTTAATGAAAAAATAATAACATACTAACTTTTCAAAAAAATATTAATATTAATAATAATAATAACAACATACTAATATTCTTCTAAGTTAGATAAATTGTATTCTTAATCAGCTTTTATCTCTTCACAAAATCTTTTATTTTTAAAATCAAAATCGAATGATCTCATTTCAGATTGACGATGCCCAGTTCCTTGCCTCTTAAGTAGCCCGCGACTCTTCGTTTCACACAATCGATCAATTTTTCCACTCTCAGGATTCTGTCGATCCCGATCACTGGTTAGTGTTCATCAATTCTCTTCCATTTTCGCCAAAAAATTGGAAACCCAACTCCAATCGACTGCATTTCATCTCGTTCTTATTGAAATTGGTTGAATTACGGCTTCCCTCTGTGCCTTTCGTGTTAATTTCTGCACTCAATTGTTTTATAATCCAAACGTATTGAATTATCATGTGAATTTCTAACTCTCGTTGGAAAATTTATTTGTCTCCTGCAGATGATGGGTTTCCAGAAGGTTTACGAAGTTCTGAGCCAGCTATTTCCTGAGGTATAGCGTTGACATGATTTTGATCAGTTCCTTCAAAACTTGTTAATTGAATAATCAAAATTTATGAAACTCTGCTCTTGGTTTGTCGAAATCCGTTCTGTTTCTAATTTTGTTCTTTTTCACTTCATTTTCATCAGGTTGATTATCGGATTCTAAGGGCTGTGGCCCTTGAAAATCATAACGATGTTAATGAAGCTGTTAATGACATTCTCATAGAGATTATCCCTCGTTTATATGAAGAAACCAATTTACCCTCTAAGGATACTTCTCTTGAGGTTGCATCTAACATAGAAGGTATACGTTATTCCCAATTGAAAATGTCTGTTAAGAGAATTACTTATTATATAAGCACTTCTGAAAGAACATTAGTTAAATGCTTTTTCTAGCTTTTGATATGTGTGTTTGGAATTAGACTAAAAAAAGTACTTTTGGTTCTCTAGAATCGTTTTAGAAGGCATGAGAAACACACACTAAGTATCTCTTGGTTACTTTTTGTTGAATTTATGTGGAACATGCAGTTGAGAATAAAACGAAGTCGGATTCTGAAGTAGGACTGAATCATGTAGCACCTAGAAACTCAAGTGGTTTGGTCTATGAAGATCGTGATCATGAACAAATTCATCAAATTGGCACACACTTGAAACAAGTGACTGAGGATATCGAAGGGGATAAGCAATTATTTGATGGAGTTGATGGAAGCTTGAATGATTGTAATTCTCATCTTATTCGTGATTCGAACACCATGCTCGTGCAAGAATTATACAGCATAGAATCGCGTCATGATTGCTCTATTCCTACAGTACAGGATTTCGATAGCCAGATTGCCAATCCATCTTTTGAAAATCATTCACCGGTTCAACCTGAAATCCAGATTCTTTCAGAACCTGATTATCAGAAATCAAATGCAAATGACACTTTGGATCCTAGTCCCAAGCAAGAGTGTTCTACTGTTGAAATGAGCGAAAATGGAGATAAGTTTATGGGGAATAGTTCCTTGATCACACAATCAGGGGAACTATGTAGAGTGGAACTTCTTGATGAGATCATCGAGGATGCTAAGAGCAACAAGGTAATTATTGAAATTCAAATACGGTTATGATCAATATTTTGGATCATTTGCATAACAGAGCCTTCAGTATATTCCTTTAGTTTTCTTGGTTCTGTTCATTTGGTAGCTTTTAAATGACAGCACTTTGTTTTGGTGTGTCATTTTATTATTGGGGTCATTTTTTAGCCATTTGTCAAGGGGAATTTGACATTTGAAACTGAGTGCTCAAAAGAACATATTTGCTTGCTATCAGTTGTTTCATATTGCAAAAACTTTGTAGTAATCTTTATAACATGATTGACTCACCTAAGTTGATTAAGATATGAAGGAATCTTCTAGTTATATATTAGTTGGCCACTCTGTTTAATTGCAGTTGTTTGGTGGATTTATATTTACATTTTGGAAACTTTTCTGTGTCTGTTCTCTGTGATGTTTACTAGCAAGAATGTAGAAGATTGGCATGGCACAGCTATTGGTTTTATGCCTATGCAAATAAAATTCACCCATGCTATATTATTAGTTTATTTATCTCCCTGTATGTAATCATGGTCATTAAGGAGGTAAAAGGCTTAGAGAATGAGTTCCAACCACTATTGCCACCCACCTAAGATTTAATATCCTACTAATTTTCTTGGTAACAAATATAATAGAATCAAATGGTTTGTGCCTTGAGATTAGTCAAGGTGTGTGCAAGCTGGCCGAACACTCACGGATACTATTAAAAGTAAAAATTAAAAGAAACATATGTCATAAGAAGCCGTGTTTGAGGTTAGGCATGATCGAAGATCTAGCTGTGAGGACTGTAATTATGCATGGGAATACTGCAGAAGTTTAGCCCTAGACTGCCATATTAACTTATAGCAGAGCAATGTTCTTCAAACTCATTATGGGCTTTTATTTGGCTCCCAGGCCAAACTTACTATGGTTAAATGGGTTAAAGCCATTATTTCAGAACTTTAGTTGGAGCGAAATCAAAGTATCTTTGAAGCATTGGTTGGATCGTTGTGAATCAGCTAAGTTAAAGGCATTGCAATGATGTGCTCTTAGTTTTTTTTTCGTTCTGAATATTCCTTGCAAGATATTTATATGAATTGGGAGACCTTTATTTCTCCCTTTCCTTGTTAACTTGCTTATTGTTATTTTCTCGTCCCTCTTTTGGAACTTGTATTTCTAACTTTTGTTTCTTTTCATAATTGTTTCTTGTTAAAAAAAMGCGGGTTGTGTTATTAGCAATTAACTTTTTCTGCAGGTATTTTTATTTTCAGCTATGGAATCAGTTATTGATAAGATGAGGGAATTGGAACAGAAGGAGAAAGATGTTGAGAAAGCCAGAGAAGAAGCTGCCAATGGAGGGTCGGAAATTACAGCCAAAGTAGAGAAACTGAAACAGACGGTAGCCCAAGCCATAGAAGAAAATGATATGGTGGGATATTTTCTTTCTTGTTTAGATACTATATGGGCACCGTATGGATTATGTGCTTGCCCTTTTCAATTATCGACTGAAATGTCTTCTTCTTCTTCAGCTTGCAGGAGAAGTTTATGGAGAGAAGGCGATTTTAGCTACGGAAACACGGGAACTCCAATCTCGTCTGCTCAGTTTGTCAGACGAAAGGGACAACTCTATTTCGATTCTCGATGAGGTGTTTCTCTACTTCAATGATATAAATTTTTGGTTACTATCTTATCTGAGGATCCATGTCTTGTGAAATATCTGTTCTGTGGGAGCCTCTATAAAAAATAACAAACCGCTTAGTATTATTTGCATGTAACATGTTAGATTATTTTATTTTCTTAGGTGCCCTTTTGATAACTTCTCTAATTTTGATTTCTAAGTAAATTTTAGAGCCACACCAATCAGGTTTTAGAAACATATTTTTTATTTTCAAAATTTCCCCATCTTTCTACTCCTCTCTGAAGCTTGTCTCTCTCTAACATTTAAACTTTAACTTACTGGTCTCTCTCTTACATTATTCTCTTCAACTTTTCTTTTAACACGTATCTCTCTTTATAGTTCATCTGTATGTTTCTGTCTGACATTGTTAAATAGTTTCAGTTCTTGTAGACAGACAAAATATAGAAAACATTATCCAACATGTTTTGATTTTTTTTTATTTCAAAAAAATTAAACATAGGTTATCAAACATGTTTTTTTTTTGTAATTATTTTTTTATTTTTTACTAACAGAAAATCAAAAACAAAAAATATTATCTTATCAATGAATAAGTATTAAAATTCTTTTTATCATATAGATGCAAGCAACTCTTGAAGCAAGAATAGCTGCAGCAGATGTTATGCTGGAAGCAGCACAGGAAGTAAAGTTAGCTAAGGAAGAAGAGGCACGAAAAGCACTTGCTGAGCAAGACGCTCTCATGCAGAAGCTAGTCGAGCAAGCAGTGACACTACGACAGGAGGAAGAGGAGAATTCCAAGGTAACCGACCATAGTTGAAAACGACTGTCCTTTCGGGGTAAATAAATAGTTGATTATTGATGTTATTTCTTTCTGACTGCAGTTGCGGGACTTCCTAATGAGTCGTGGGCATATAGTCGACATGTTACAGTAAGTTTTCATCTCTACAGATACAAGATACGGATATGAAACGGACATGGTGATACATCATTTTCTATAAATTTAGGACACAGACCGGGCAAGATACATTTATTTAAAAAATTCTAGGACATGGGTTGGGATTAATACATGAGAATGTTTGAAGCTTTGGTCCTATAATACTATTTATATTTATTTTTTATAAAGTATTCAATACGTGCCTAACAAATCTTGGACAAAATGTTCAATTTGTGCAACTAGTGTCTTAACATGTCTACTATGTTAACAAGTGACGGATACAGACACATTACCCGAATTAAAGTGTTTGTTCACTTCTTTACATGGTATATTCGCAGGGGAGAAATTTCGGTTATTTGTCAAGACGTGAGGCATCTGAAGGAGAAGTTCGACAAGAAACTACCATTAAGCCAATCCCTTTCCTCTAGTCAAACAAGCTGCATTCTAGCTTCCTCAGGTTCATCTCTAAAAAGCACGGCTTTCAACTCGGCTCTCTTTTGCTTACCTTCAAATGACATCCCATCTGATTTGGCTTATGAGAAAGGCGTGTCGCCTACTACCTCAAAGGAAGGAAGCCGAGCATCCTCTGTTGGTAGCTTGTCGTCGGAGTCTCTTGAAGAAGGAGGAAGAGAAATAAACTATTCCAAAGCGTTTTCAGATGATGGGTGGGATGTGTTTGACAAAGATGCTGAGTTTGCTGAAGCTCCATATCTTGTGGATGCAAAAGAATAAAGACTGAGGGAATTGTTAGGTTAGTCCCTTGCCTTTAAATTCTTTTTCTTGTTCAGTTTTATTTAGATTATATTTTTGGTAGTTAGCAGACCAAATAAAGTAAAATCTCTTGTACATAGATGAAAACTTTTCTGAAGGGTTGAAGTCTTCAGACTTATTGGTTACTTTTGTTTTGCTTCAGTATATAAGCCAATGGATTTGGATATTAGTTTTTTTTTTGGATATTGGAGTCGGTTTGGATTGTTCTATATGATCATATTTATGTCTTCTCCTCTCCAATTCATCAGTCATGCTGATATTGGAATATTCTTTTTCATTGTTTAATTTATTCTTTTGGAATTTGATTACGATTTTGTTTTCGGTTTTTCAAAAATATATTTGTTTTCTCCATGCGTTTTTCACTTTTCTTAGAGACGCTTTTGGATTCTTAGCCAAATTTCAAAAACCAAAACTTTAAAAGGATCTTTTTTAGTTTTCAAATGTTGACTTAGATTTTAAAAACGCTTTAAAAAAGTAGATAAAAAAACAAATAAAAAGAATTTATTAAAAAGTATATACATAGATGGAAGAAGTGTGTAAGTTTATTTTTAGGTAGAAAAATACTTTCGGTTCCTTTATTTTTATTAAATTAGCCGGTACCTATGTCCGAAAAATCGTGAGTTCGAAATCTTACCCCAAGTTGTTTGTTACTAAAAAAAAATTATAATAATGATTTTATTTTAACAATTTATTCCTTAATCATTCTTTAGATTAAAATCTTAGTCTCTACTCGTAAAATCTTGTTAAAGAATAACACAGGTTTCTTTACGTATACATATCAATAAATTGCTATGGCACCAGACATGCGTGTAAACTATTCTTACTACCCTCATGTGGTAGAGCTACCGGTGATATTAGGGACTAAGGTGATTTTCCATCTTAAATGTTTTGCATGAATTAAATGGTTAAAATTTAGGAATTAAATTATTACAGGTGATTTAGACCCTAAATTTTTTTTTTCAAATGAGATCTATTATTGGGGTTTTATTATTTTTTTAAAATTTCAATTGATTTGGTATTACTACGTGACAAAATATAATGCCATCAGCCATGTATAGTAGTAGGAACAAATCTACCGAATGTCAAAAGTAATGCACAAAAACAATTTGGTTATAACTTTGCTTTAGTTCCATACTAATTTAAGGTATTATCATTGAACATGAAATTTAAGTAATGTTCACGAGTTCAAATAAATCCTCTCACATACAATAATATCTTTATTCTAAAAAAATAACATTATTAATTATAAACTCTTGTTTCCGAGATTTTTTCAGTCGAAAAATGATTTTTGAAATTTGAAGTTGATAAATATAAAAGTTAATCTATCTCTATTTATCATTAATAGTCTCCAAACTTAGTCGTAAATGATACATAAACATTATGAGGTGGTATATTAGTATTAGAGAAAACTTCTAGTACCCCGGGAGTACTATACTCCCTCTATTAAGCTATTAGGTAACTAAGCTACTAGGTGGTACCAAAAAGTCTGCTAGTGAATCGTAGTTCAACTAAAGTTTGACTTGGAAGCAAGATAAGTTGCTAGTTGTATCCAACCAAGTCAAACAAGAACCACCATGCTCATTTTTCGAAGACCAATTAGTTGAGACTAAAAGTCACTAGGTGGATTGTAGCCCAATTAAGTGAGAATATAGTTTAATTAGGTGCGGCAATAAGCCACTTAACCCAAAGCGAACTATATCTGATCAAATGGCATATTCAAGACGTAGATGAACCGTAAATTGAATTCCAACAAGGTGAAACTAAAAGTTACTAGAGAAGTTGTTGCTCAACCAAATTAGGCCAAGAACCACTACAAGATTTTTGGGTTTTTTCAACACCAAAAAGCGTCGGCATAAATCCGTCGCAATAGATTTTGCCGACGCTTTTTAGAAAGCATCGACAAAAATCGAATATGCCAACGCTTTGAAAAATGTTGACAAATCTCAATCTTTCCCAACGGTTTTGCCAAGGCTAAAAGCGTCGGCATAGATGACATACTCCCACCTATATGGTTAGTAGCCTAGCCGCCTTAAAATAGACCCAACGCGGCTCTATGAAGTCATATAAGAAGTTCATCCTCATGTCAAGTGATGTGATGAGTAATGTGTTATTGTACTTTATACTTACCTATTTCATTCGGTTGCAACATTGATCTATCCCACACAACGGTAATTTCATCTTAACGAACTAACCAAAACACGTGCAACTTACACGAAACGTCCTTAACAAGTCACAACTGAAACTATGACCGATGATCATCAAAGGTGAATTGTGACTGTGCGTACTTACTAACAACCGATATAGCTAGCAATATATATATATAACCAAAATCATGTCACTCTTATTACTTCTCCATCTTCCCATATGTACAAAAAAGATGAAAAAATCAACAAACTAATTAAGAAAAAGCCCATCTTGAGAAATAGAGAGATCAAAGGGTTTGAATTGATTAATTATCCCTCCAAGAAAGAAGAAGAATTGCACATCTCCATATGATATAAAGCCTTCCTTTGTGTTCTCTCAAGTGCTTTGAAACTTGGCCCCATGAACACCTCTTTGACTGCTCCTCTCCCTTTGCTGCCTCCATTGATCTCACGAGAGACAAGAGGTTCTCTTCTTTGGTTTTGTTAATTTGCTCAAAGTTTGAGCTCTAAATGGGAGATTTTAGGGTTCTTATATGTAGAGCTTTCCTTGTCTCTCTATCACAACATCTTCCAAATAAATCTTATCGAAAGGTTGACTTTTCGTCGATAATCTCATTACGAAATCTGAGCCATCAATAAGAGTTAACATGACTGACCCACATGAAAAATGAAAACAACTAGGCAAGAAAAAAATCAATTTGGAAATAAATGTTATATTAACAAATATAAACCAACCATTCAAATATTATGTGGTTGGCTCGATACCTATCGTGACCTTTCACACGTGTGTTGAGTTCTGGTCAAATATTAGAAGAGCAAATTGTCCAACAGCGAAAAAGGTAAAAGAAGGGAATGTGCTGATACAAATGCTATAAAAGGGGCTCATACCATTGGATTTTATTCATCCCAATTGAAACACTTCAAGTCTGGTTACTAGCTCCAGTGAGTGATATTTGCTTTGAGAGAGTACTTTGTGTAATTGAGGTTAAGGAGAGAAATTTGTGTGATTGTAATAATTTTTAACATAGTGAGATTTTCCTTCATGTGAAGCTGTGACGATTTTTCTCCGATTTGAAATTTTCCATGTAAATTCTTGTGTTTTCTTTTAATTTCTCAGTTATGTTCTACTTGTCATGCATTAGAAATAAGGATTTTTACTCATCAAATGGCTAGAGTTGTCTCCTCCTCTCCTTCAAGTAGCTCTCTTACTCATGCAATATTAATAAATATCTGCTTTTCAATTTAAGATACCATTGAGTCAAGCAGCTCCAAAATGTGTCAAATTACTTATTGCACCATCAACTTTGCAATTTATTTAAGATTCTACTCTTTCCTTTTCATGCTGTTCAATGTCAAACTTATTACATTACAATCCTATAATTAAGATACTCTTTCTCATTCTAGGTTGTAAGTATCAAAAGTATATGCAACATCTACTCTAGTAAGCTCTAAATGCCAAAGAACCTAAATTTTGGTTTAAATACTTTTTTTTTTTTTTGAAATCAATGTCTTGTAATTTATGCTAGTGGACCGCTATAATTGAGGTTCATTCCCTTGGCTGAGCGCTACTGTGACCAACATACGTAGGATTTCACTTAAGAACTTAACAGTAGGTGGATACCTCAAAACTCCATGCGCTTGCCACTACGTCATTTCCTAGAGGATAATTTTTTCAACTTACTATTGAGTCACACACACTAAAAAATCTCTCGCTCTCACACACGCACGTCATATATATTCGTGTAAAATGACGTGAAACTTATACGCTACGAAATATCTACGATTAAGATGCCATCGAGCCATTTAAGATGTCGCACAAATAAGAGGGTTTGAAAGGGATGTGAAAGCTTAGACTCAAAACATACGGTGGCTGAGAGAATGTTGGTTGGCTTAAGTGGATTACAAGGCAGACAAAGTTGTCTCCTTGGACAAAACCCACTTGAGAGTGACTTTTCATTGAACCATTGGATGGCCATGCCTCTCATTCTTCTGTTCATGCATCTTAATAATGTTCCTTCTAATGTAGCCACCATCCCTAGGTCCGACATGTCGGCCATTTATTGCCTAGAGAGCCTTTGCATTATATATTCTACTAGCCCTTTAATCAAAGTAATATATGGTTTTGTTTTGTTTTCAATTTGTAATATGTTATTTTCTTAAGATGTCTCAAAATGTTCCTTTAATCAAAGTAAGGAGGAAGAAGTTTATGATCCAATTTTCTCAAAGATTTAGAAATTCTCGATTTTGTCGTACGACTTTGAATCCTCTTCATCCTTGACTTTGTTAAATTATTTAACGTAGCTTTTTTACTTCATTATTGCAACTAGCTATCTTAAAGTGGGTATATTTATGTGTATGTATTTAAAGTTGTAGCGTGCTACTTTAATGTAATGTCATGAACCTTTACTAAAAGAAAAATGAGTAGTAGTACTGGTTATATAATCATGAAGTTAGGAATATGGATACTTTGCATCATTGATGAAAAATGAGTAGCAGTATAAATGAAAAAGAAATGAAAAAATATAAAACAATTAAATACAACGTCTCGATCATTTAATTTCCATTACAACAATTTAATAAACATCATCAAAGGGAATAAAAAAATTGACTCCCATCCCTTCATTCCCATTCCCTTGAAACACATGGCCGTAATTGAACTTTTTTTTTTGTCGGAAGTATATGTCAATTACCACTATGCTTCATTTGAATTAATATTCGACTTTATTGATATTTCAAATTTACTAAATGCTCATAGAAGCTATTGGCATTTGGCATCTCTCCTGAGTGTTTAATTCAAGTTCGATATTTAATATTTCAACAAAAAAAAGAAAAGTGAAACTTTGTAACCTAAAGATTTAAGTTAAAAAGACCAAAAACAAAAAACTTTTTATCCAAGATGATTAAAAGTGAGTTTGAAATAACTTTTGAAAAACTTAATTTTAAATGACACACTCCAAATTCAAATCAAGAACTATAAACTATACAATCAAACTTCTCAACTAATGATACAACCATAAACTAGCAAAAGACCAATTGATTCATCCAACCTTCCCCCAACTTGACTTGTCAAAACAAAAGAAACCAAATGATTAAAGTTCATATATTTAAAGACTAAATTACAATAACCTACATCAAATCAACAATTTATACATTTAATTCACATTACAGAAACATAAAGTTACTTCAAATACAAGGTATGTTTCCTGTTCAACATTGATCATAAATTACTTTTTTTTCTCTCTCTTGCAAAGGAAACTTGGAATTCCATAATAATGCACAACCTAATACCAAATAAACAAATATACATATCCAAGTAACCAACTCCAAAAATCTTACACTCGCAGCCAAAAAGGAACACTACTTCCCTTCCCTCTAAATTCAAGAAAAGAAAACACACACAGACCCCTTGGATTATTACTGCTTACATGATAATTACAGCCAAAGAACAGCAGACCTCTACCATTTGATTATATTCTATTTATGCCTTCAATTAATTTAATTCATGTGAACTTACATTAAGTATGAGGTCAGAGGCCACTCAAGCGACTTCCAATGCTTTTTTGATGTCATTCTGTGGCAGAAATAGGGAAAAGCCACATCAACAATCAACAACTGAGCAGTTTTATTTTCAAAGCAATGAGTTTACGGGGCTGTTTGGGACAGTACCTCAATTGCCAATGGGTTGGTGGTCGGGCTGTAGCGATTGATGACAACACCTTCCTTATCTACCAAGAACTTGGTGAAATTCCACTTTATCCGGCTGCCCAAGAATCCGTTGCTAGTTGCTTTGAGGAACCTATATACTGGCGCTGTGTCTGGCCCGTTCACTCGTACCTATAAGATTAAAATAAGGAAGTATATGATGCTGAACTTTCAGAGGAAAACTTATCAGATTCACAATCTTTAAGGGGCTGCTTGGAATTTGTTTTGATTTTGAAGAATTTTCAACTTTTTTTTCAAAAAATATTTTAGAGAATTATGATTGAGTCGATCACAAGAGTTTTGTACACTTGAAATCATGATTTACTAGTCCATGATTTTAAAGAATGAACAATTTTAGTAGTTCCCAAAACCTGGTCATCCGTGAAAAGGAACTAAAAGAAAATAAGAGATAAAAATTGGTAGCAGAAAATTGTTCACCCGAACAGCTCCTAACTCGAGTACCATAATTATATGCCATTGAAAAGCAAGTTCATAAAATCTGATCAATCTTACTTTACACCAATTCTATCTATTGTGATAGCTTAGATAAAACTCAAAGAAGCTGCTCAAACAAGGGCGCAGCAAGCGAATACGGGATTACAGAAAACAATCACTTCAGTCTCGTTAAACGGTGAAACTTTGTTATAATGGATCAAAACTTTTCTTAGCAGACACAGGAATGGAGTATTCAAAATCTAAAACAAGATAGTTAACTCTGTAGACCACTGTTATTAGCACGTAATCAGAAATATGATTTTATTAACACTCAGTAAAAACCAAAAAAGCATAATCACCTTTTGGAAGATTGGATATTCCGCCTTGTATCTCGTACAAGCAAATTCTTGAGCATCCTGGCTGGTTCCAGGCTCTTGCTTCAAAAACTGGTTGCATGGAAATGCTAATATTTCAAATCCTGAGGACAGCAAATGTATACAGTGAAAGAATCAAACAAAATGAACGAACAAAACCTAAAATGAGAAACAGTATGCTTCAATACCAAAACTTAATTCATGGAGAAAAGGGCATTAATTTAAAATTATTCTCTTTTTGTTTTTTCTTTTCTTTGCACAGTTATAAAGTGAAGGGTCCAAACCATTTCACTTACAATTAGGAAGTGCTTACAGGGTAGTTGATATTTTAGAATCTGCCAAAGTGAAACTGGGAAGAATGGAAAAATAAAAGGAACCTCACAAAGAACACCTTTTTCAAGATATATAGAGAAAAACAGAGAGAATCCTCCATAGAAAGCTTTGTCTCCAAAAAATGTGAGAGTTCTCTTGCTCATTTTCTTCTCTCCCATTCAGCAAAATTATTTTTTCAGAATTCCTTTCATAGAAGTAGAACAAACCATTTGTGAGGAAACTTAGGTGCACATAAGGTTTCTTGAAAAAGGTTGTTGTATCTTGTGAGGAGAGTGTTAGTTCACTTTGTGTGTGTCCCTCTTAAAAGTGCTTACGAAAAATCAAAAGTGTTCTTTTAAAAATTTTAGTGTTTGGTTATAATTTCAAAGAGTGGTAAAAAGTACTTTTAGCAAATTTAAAAGCACTTATCAAATTTTTCGATAATCAAAAAGTAGTTTAAGAAATTCTAAATACAAAATAAAAAAAGTACTTAAAAGTGGTTTTAGATGAATTATTTGATCAATTTTCTTCCAAAAGTGTTTTTAAAAAAATACTTTACTTAAAAATAATTCTTGAAAAGGCATCCCAAACACAGTCTTAGTGCAACTAGATTTTTATAACCCTTGTTTTCTGATTTTCACTATTGATTTTGTTATCTCTTGTTATCATTAATGTGCTCTCCAAAACTCTTGCTCCATCATTTGATATTTTTCTAACATTACATATATATCTGCCTGTGCAGTTACAGACATACTCTTGGCTCTGTATCACATGCGTACTATTGAAATAAATTCATCAAGCAGAAGCAAAAGCCAGTTCATTTTGGAAACAACAAAGTAATAAAAAAAAGGGGGAAATGAAACCTAGATCCTTGCATCGGCTGTAAATCTCAGTCAACTGAGTGTAATTCGAATCTGTAAACCCACTGTTCAGATGCGAAAAATTCAACAGTTAACCAAACTATCCAAGACCCACACAGAAATCCACAACAAAAAACAAAAAAAGGGCAACAAAACAAACCATTTGGAAGCAACGTTAACCACAAGAAGGACCTTCCCCTTGTAGATACTCAGGTCCACGTCTTTGCCTTTGAAATCCTGCGCCCCACCAGCACGATTTCATCACCAAAAAAGATCCTCAAGAACAACGGAGGTCCCTCGGAGAAAGAGACGAAACAGATCGAGACAAAAAAGGAAAAAGAGAAATTAGGGTTTTATTGGGGAATTATGTAACCTTGACGATGAACTCGTGGATGGATTTCTCGGCCACTGATTGAGAAGCCCCCATCGATTTGCTCCTCTCCGCGGCGATTGTTCCTGTTCAATTTCAATTTGATAAGAAATTGGATGATACAATGGCTCGCATTTCTCTATCTTCCAATTAAATTTTTTTTTCCGTGTACAGCAAATTCGGGGTTGGATATGTTGATGCTTAGCATAGAAATAATTTACTTTTTTTATCTTATCTAGAACCAACATGATTTGAAATGAATGTAATTAAAAAAAAAATTAAGGTTTGCAGAAAGGAAAAGAAATAAAAAGTTTATTGATATGAATTTTTCATCTTAACTTATTAATTAAAAATTAAAATATGACAATATTAAATAAGTAACTTATCTATCAAAAAAAATTATCGGAAAAATTGTTTTAAAATTGTTGGGGTCAAGTCTGAACATTTGACCTGTTTAAACCATCCCAACGAGGCTGACCTAACAGCTCAGTTTTGTCCACTTAGCACGCAACTAGGAACGAATTGGTCAATGGCAAGAACCGAAGGTCGCTCGGGAGAGCCCTACCCGAGTAGGGCAATACCCCAATAGGACGACTATCTACCCCCTTGACCGCTATAAATACACCACCACCTTCCATGTCCAAGTATGAAATCTGTTTGATACCGATCTGCAGAGCTCGGACTCTATACTGACATAGGCGTCAGAGTGACTTACCTCCTTGTAGGTACCTCAGGAATTGCTCTAAGTGCAGCCGACCGACCTCCCAGATTGTCTTCCGTGTCTCGACAGATTTTTGCATCAAAGGATAAATCGACATCGACATTTAAAATTTTGCTTTCTACCCAACCCAATCCCTTCATTGAGCTTTTTCTATGATCTTCATTTTCACAGTTCTCCGTTTCTCTTCAAACATCATTGGCACACCTTAGTTTTTGCACCAAATCTCCATCCATGGCCAAGTCTTCTAATAACATTCTTCTGGCTTACTATTATATTTTTCTAAGTACAATAAAGGTAGCAGTGATGGAGATTGAACCTTCAACCTCTAAAGAAGGAACACGATGTTTATGTTAATGTTAACTTTAAACAATTTTAGTCTTGAATTGTTAATGTCAATCGAGATTGTTTTCTTGAATTTTCGGAGACAATTCGAGTCTTCTTATTTTCTGTCTGATTTTGCTTCTAATCATTATATTCTACATTTTAAACAGTATAGTTCTGGCAAACATTTCAAGACTTAAAGTTTGTCATTCTTTAAAATGTAATAAAATAACTAATTAAAATGTCATGATTTCATTAGTAACAAAACAAATCCACTAAAAAGATAATATTTCTGAAAGTTAATATAAGAAAATGAAAATAATACAGAGGGCCACCCATGAAAATTTTCCATAAATGCCTTTGAGAGAAAAGAAAAAAACTCCATAAAAGCGGGGCAATCATCTCTTCTTTTTTTTTTTTTACAAAAACAATCATCTCTTCTTTAATCCTCTGTCTGTGGAAAAAAATAAATAAATAAAAACAATAAGGTTAAAAAACACATTCGGTCCCTATACTTTCATTAAAGTTACGATTTGCTCCCTGAACTTTCAAAAGTAACGATTTAGTTCCTGTACTCTAAAATTAGTCACGATTTAGTCATTACCGTTAAAAAATAGGTTAAGATTTAATGGAATGCTGATGTGGCTTTCATTTACGATTTATGTGTACAAATTAAAATCCATATGACGAGTTGGTTCAACATCGGTTCGATTGGTTCACATTTAAAACGGTTTAGGACTTCAAAAATAGAAAAATTGGACCTTTAATTTGAAACCTCTCCAATCGCTTCCCAGACTTCCCTTCCCCTCTGGACCTATGACAAGATTTCGCTTTCCCTTCCTCAATCTTCGACGCCTTCCCGAACCTCGCCTGGGGAGGCGGCTCCGTCAACACACACCTCGACTGGACGAAGACGCTGCACGTTCACATCCTCAGGGCCGTCCTCTCTGCCTTCGATGGAGAAGAAGGTCTCTCTCACCCACGATTTCTGCCTCTCCCACGCACGAACATCTTTTTCGATTCTTCAGAAGTCTTCGCCTGATAAGCTACGTGGTATGTACTGTGTGTTTTCTTATATGCACCTCCAGTTATCCTCGATGAGAAATTAAAATTACCTTTAGTTTGATTAGTTAGATTTTGACTTCATGGTAATGAATGAGAAATTTTTATTTTAGCAAAGAGAGATTTTGACTTCGCTCCTTTTTTTCAGGTTCATCCCATTTCAATTTTTATTTTCTATTTTAGTGGTGCTCCTTTGAAATCGTTGTTGCCTCTTTTTATATGAACTGGGGTTATTTTTTTTTATTCTTTAGATTTTGTATGTTCTCCTATTTTTGTTCTTGCTCAACTACATGAGATTATTCAATGATTGATTCAATATATGGTGTAGAACCACAAATGAAACTCACAAAACCAGAAACTGCAACATGAATAAACAGCTAAACCTTTGTCCAAGAGGAAAACCCTTCATTCCTCTATATTGTTAACAAATTTTATGTGTAGCCATTTTCCTTACTAATTAACTATATCAATTAATATAAATGCATAGCTATTTTTCTTACAGAACTGCAGCATGAATACAAGTAGCCATTTTACTTACTACAAAAGTTGGTGCTAATGATGGCATAAGTGATATTGACTCTAGTGAGCTACTCTTATTAAAAGATTCGTCTGATTTTGAAGTTGATGTTATGACGAAATATCATGTTTATAGAGAAACAACAGATGACGAGAAACCATACGTTGAATTAAGCATGTCATTTAACTCATTGAGAGAGTTCAAGAATGTTGTGGATGATTATGCTGTTAAGGGAGGATGGCAAATACGATTTGTGAAAAATGATAAGACTAGAGTTAGAACTGGTTGTATATGGTTGTCTTATGTTGCCAAGGTACAAGGAGAAATGACTTATCAGTTGAAGACTTTTGTTGGTGAACACTCGTGTAGTAGGTCCTTCAGCAATCCACGCCTAACATCTAGGTGGCTAAGTAGGCAAATTGTAAATGATGTAAAGGAACAATCAAATATGAGATTGAGAGCCATCCAAGAGAAGGTACAACGTAAGTACATTTCACAAATTAATAAAGTGGAAGCTTTTAGAGCAAAGAAATTGGCTTTAGATATAGTTGTTTTAGAGCAAATTGTAAATGATGTAAAGGAACAATCAAATATGATTATGCTGTTATTTTCAGGGTTTAGTGCCAACCTTCAGTGAATTAATTCCAGAATCAGAACATCGCTTTTGTGTGAGACACATCTATAGCAACATGAGAAAGAGGTTTCCTGGAATGCAGTTGAGAAAGCTTTTTTGGTGAGCAACCAACACAACTTATTATCAGCAATGGGAGAGGGAGATGCAAGAAATAAAAAAGGTAGATGAAGGTGCATACAAGTGGGTGTTGGCCTTACCTCGTGAGAAATGGAGTAAGCATGCCTTTAGTTGCGGGTCTAAGTGTGATTCTGTGGTTAATAATCCATGTGAGGTATTTAATGCTACTATACTTGAATCTAGAGACCAACCAATTATTTCTTTACGTGAATGGATTAGAACTTATCTAATGAGAAGATTTCAAAAAAAAAAAAAATAGACAGATGATTGAAAAGTTTGATTGGGAGGTGTGTCCCAAAATTAAAAAGAAGATCGAGGAGGAGAAACTACATTGTAGGAATGGGTTACCTATGTGGGCTGGTGACTTGAAATTTGAGGTTAGAAATGGTTGTGACAAGTTCGTTGTAGACCTTGATTCAAAAACTTGTAGTTGTAGGAAATGGGACCTAATTGGGTTCCCATGTCAACATGCCATTAGTTGTATTTTCTATAAAGGGCATAATGTTGAGACATATGTTGATGATTGCTATAAAAAGAAGGCTTACATTGCATGCTACGAGCCTCTTGTTTACCCAACCAAAGGTCTAAACTTATGACCAAGTACAAATTTCAATGTCATTAGTCCACCACATCTTAGAAGAGCTCCCGGTAGGCCAAATAGTTGTTTATAAATTTCTAGCTGTACGAGAAACTGATTTGTTTTGTGATGGTACTAAGATTTTGTAAATGAGTATTTTTGTAATGACAAGTTTGTAATGACAAGTTTGTAATGACAGGTGGGGAGATTTTTTGTTTTGTAATGACTAGATGTGAATTTTTTTGTAATGACTGTATTAGATATTTTTGTGTCACATCATTTGAACCTTTTAAGTTTTACAAGTCTTGGTTCATGCAAATAAGCTAGTTTTGTTATATCATTCACACCACATTTCAATTTTAAAAATCTTGTCCCACAAAAAATAATGAACTATTCACTCTCAAAGATTACAAAAAGTCTTTAAAAATCTTGTCCCACAAAAAATAATGAACTATTCACTCTCAAAGATTACAAAAAGTCTTAAAAGGAAAGTTTGAAATACAATTCAAATGCATACAAAAATTTATCATTCAATTTGACAGCTTTTAATGAACTACAACAAGTTCAACACACAATACTTGAATAATTCATGAGGAATGGAGCTTTCAATTTCATTATGGAATCCGATGCAAACAATTTTATTGCTCAACGTCTATATCTTTACATTTAATTTACAAGAATATGCAAAAAAAAAAAATTGAAGTTTTTTTCTGGAGGGTGAGGGTGGTGTGGAAGAATGAAAGTGGTTAACTTATGTTTAACCTAATCAATCAACTCCAAGAATTTCGTAATACTTCTTCATCGCAACTGTCGCCATCTTCGTTTTCCTCCTCCTCTTCTTCCTTTTCAGTCAGATGACTCTTTAGATTTCCTCCTCTTCTTGGCGTTTTGTGAAGTTTTAGCAGCCTTTGGAGTTTGCTTGACAGTCGAAACTTTACTTTCCACTACTGCATGAAGAATAAAAATCACAAAAGTCCTGCGAATTCCCATAATAATCCTCAATCTTAATCTCACAACTTTTCACAGGTCAAGATGCTGCTGAATATCCTTGATAACCCAATAAAAACCAGACAATTCAAAAATACATATGTTGAATCTAAACATACCTTCATCAACAGCTTTGCTGTCGTGTATATCAAGCTATCATCAAAGCCACGAAAATTTGTAATCGAATTGGCAAATAAAGAGAATGCAAGCTATGGAAAATTGAAGAAGGTGCTCATGCCTTGAAGTTTCTCATCAAGTGGAATGGAATGGAATGTTTAAAAGGTATTGGTACGGCAATGACTGAGGGGAAGTCATAAAAGAACCTAAGGGTCGCTTGAAAAACCATCAAGGCAAATGAGACAGAACAGAGGAACTAGTGAGAAGAAACAAATGAAGGCATTAAAGCCTTCGCATGAGCTTTAGCTAACTCTATCATCTTTGATCGTACACGTTGCACATTTGCAGCTATTTCTTTGGATACATCGACCCAAGCCAGAGGCAGACCCATGGTATGTGCACTCTTATTGCATTAATAAACAAAGAAATAACTCATAAGTCAAGAACATAATGATAAGAGCGTGATTTTAGCAAAATAACAATTACCAATTTAGTCATGGAACTTAGAACTTAGATGTATGTGTCTATTTATATATACAAACTTTACAAGATTTCAACTGCTGCCTTGAATTTTAAACTCATAATTCATTCAACTTCTACCATAACACTGTTAACTAATTGTATCATTCTATTTTTGTCCACATGTTCACTTCCTTTTGGTTATTTGTCAATCGTCTCATGCTAATTAAACCAATCAATATTTGTGCATAGACACAACACATAATACCAGTCATAATCTGAAAACATAATGTCAACTTCTAAAATTTCAAGCATTAAACATACAGAGCTAGAGATGAAATTTGTAATAATAATTAAAAGAGAAACCAGACATTATTCAAATTTCTACGCATTCCTTCTATACTTAATGGTCCACTTAGTTCCCTCGATTATTTCACCATAATTATGCAAAATGCGTCCTCTGATTTTGTAATGGCGATTTCACACCTCTTGAACCAACCCAATTCCGCGTCTCTCTACTCCAAACGTTAATCACCTAAGAATCCAATTTTCTCATCCCCTTCTTCCATAAACGTGGTAACTGCTAACAGGCACTAAATCTCAATTTAGACAAGATCTTACCATAGCAAAACCATCACAAACGACATTTCACTTTCCACCATTAAATTCTCAAGATTTAGCCGGAACAAAGAGATTTGGATCAAATTCACATATACTAGCACACATCATGCACATATATATATAGACAGAGATAGATCTTGAATTAGCCGGATCCTCAGTACTCAAGGGAGCATAAGTCCGATTCGGATTCAGCAACGACGAGCTCACCAATTCAATCACCGAACCACCAGCGCTAGAACTAGTCGGTGGCGATGCCGAAACTGGCGAAGAGCTGGTAGGAGCCATCACACTTCTCAAGGATTTCCTAAAAAGCAAAGTCTGATTCCTCGACGCCATGGGAGAGGGGGAAGAGCTCGAATTCTCGCTGCAAAGAATTCCAAAACTCTTCAAAATCGACGTCCAAGGATCTGTTAAAGCCGGAGATTGAGGAAGGGAAAGTAGAATCTTGGGAGATGTTTCCAACTAAAGATTTTATTTTTCTATTTTTAAAGCCTTCAACCGTTTTAAATGTGAACCGAACCGAATCGATGTTGAACCAACTCGCCAAATGGATTTTAATTTGTACACATCAGTCTTAAATGGCAGCCACGTCAGCATTTCATTAAATTTTAACCTAATTTTTAACGACAAGGACTAAATCGTAACCAATTTTAAAGTACAGGGACTAAATCGTTATTTTTGAAAGTTCAGGGACCAAATCGTTATTTTAATAAAAGTACAGGGACCAAATGTGTTTTTTAACCGCAAAAGTTTATGTCACGCTTCAAACCATCACGTGGATGTAAAATGACACAAAACTCCTTCCTTTACTACCATGCCAGCCACAAATTTTCATTCAATTGGTTATGTTTCTTGTTTTTCAATTTCACTTTTCATTGTTATAGAAATTTTGATAACAATAGAATCATTTTTTGTTCCTATTTCCAAATTCAGGTAAAAATATTATTACAAAATTATAATAAAAAAAATCAACAGTTGCTTTATAGTTTAATCAATAAAATGATGAAAGTAAAAAAAAAAAAAAACATAATAATAAAATGGTGAAAAGATGGCAGAAACTAGAATGAAAAAAAGAATGAAAAATTAGAAGCTCATATGGTAACATTCTGTTTCTTGTTTCCTTCTTTTTACTAAATTAAAATTGCATCCAATAATGATTTCTTATTCTTTTACTTTTTATTGAAAGAAAAAGATGAAACTTTTATATATTTTTTAATCAAACCTTCAAACCAACAATGATAAAATAATATTATTTTATATTTTAAAATAAAAAGGATAACAACAAACAAAAAATTTGCTTGTATTCTTACCAAAATTTCTACTCAATTTTAAAAACATAAGAAATGAGAAACAATTATGAAAGAGCTTATATTTCTCAAAAACTGAAAGAAAAACAAAAATAAAATAAAAACATTACCAAACACATGAAACCCTAAATTACTGTCATATCAACAGTAATAATCTGACATAGCAACAAAATTGTGCCACATCAACAAGGTTATACATGTAATTATTCCAAATAAAATCCCCATTGAAAAATTCCCTTTTGAAATCAACTTCAGCCTTCTAACAACACAACAGATTTGAGTTTGCCCATCTCCAATAACATAAAGCAAACTTTACAAATCCAATGTAATATGGCCATTGTTAGTTCTGTTCAAAAACCAGAGACAACCTCCTTTTAACCGTTAAGAAAATTCTCAACCAAAACAGAACGTGCACGATAATACTTTCAGCCATGTAGAGATATACAAAAGCCCCAACCCGACCAAGAACCGCCTGCCACGTATTTCAAAGATGAACAAGTAGCTGCTAAACGAGGAGGAGGAGGAGGAGAAGAGAGAAGGCATGCTGAAGAAGCATTGTTATGCGTTTGTTTTTAATGGATGAGTTATTTGCCATTACTTTGCTTCAGAGAGAGCAAAAGGCAAGAGATACAAGCTAAGTTCTTCCATAACTAAGGCATGAGGAGGTAAAGATGTAAGAATCCTTTTAGCAACTGCCCTTCCTTTTATAATGGTAAACTACCCAGAGAAAGGGCTTCCCAAGTGATAAATTATGCTAAAAAAATTGGGGACTCAAAGAGTGTGTTCTAAATTAAGATAAAAATGGAAAAACTGCATCAACAGCCTACTTAATTACACTTCTCAACCATCTCTACAGCGATTCCAGCCTACCCGCCCTGCATCTGCATGAGAGGAGAGGATGATATATTACCTATGTACACCATCGGCACACATGGATTTTTATCTCGCTTGCACCTTTGATAAACCGTGCCGTAATCTCGAGGAGTAAGCTAAAAAATCATTTCTACCTACAACACCAAATGATTTTTGAGGTCAGTGCAAAACCAAAAGAAACACAATGATACTCCCATACTCCCCCCTCTTCGGCTTTCAAAAAAAAATCACAGTGAACTTTATATCAATTAGTTACCATTTCTAGTAATTAGGTCGTGTTTCTTCATCTTGGTCGCCAAAAGCTAGGACCTGAAATACAAAAGAACAAATAGGCTAAAGGTCGAACCCAAGCAGTTTATATTGATAAAAAGGTACTGTTCATATTGGTGAATCTTTTTGATGCTTCACCAGCGACACCATTGATCTTTTATATGGCATCATAATCATATTCTTTGGTTTATTCATAGATGAAAGAATTGTATAAATTAAATCAGTTACCTCTATTTGAAACACGCACAGGACCCTCGTAAGGTTGTCTGTAAGGCATGGAGTTTCTACTGTTTATATCTCTGGAGGGAAATCTCCACCTCTGGCTGTGTAATCTTGTTGGTTCACATGGAGTTCCACCGCAAGAGACAGGACCATAAGATGTTCTACCTCTATCGTGATAACGAGAACCTATATCAAGAAGAGGCAGGGAATCAACATTAAAATATTACAGCAAAATTAAAAGAGATACCGTGACTATGAATTACAAGTATCTATTGTATTGATCTGTCAAATATGTTACAATCTTTACCGTAGAAAGGTCGAGGGATCCTCCAGTTCTCATGTGGTTCATAAGAGTAATGTCTCGTTCTTTCATGGTCGCTGTAGAAGCTTTCGCCGTCCGTATCATCCTCATACTGGAATCTACTGGAATAAGAAGCGGGCGGATCCTCCCATCGAGGCTTCATGCGGTGATCTCCATGGACATAGGTAAACTGATCTTGAGGTGGGGGATGAGGTGGTCTTAAAGGGTAACCCTTGTTGTGAAATGCAGCAGAATCACTTCGCTGGGAATTATTCAATACTCGAGCAGGGATATTGCTGAAAGAGCGAGAAGTAGATTCAGGCATCTGCATCTGAAGATCTCTACGTTCTGAGGCCGGGTAATGAACTGCATCACTTGTTCTTTGAGTAATCCCAGATCCATTTGATGATTGAGCCACTGATTGCACCGAATTATCTTGAGCATTCTACATATTATACATTAACCACGGGGGAAGAAAGAGTTAAGAAAATAAAATGAAAATCAGAATAAATGGAGCAAATGGACAGGTGCTAACATTAGTTTCCATATAGGAACGTTCCAACTCAAAATCATTGGCACATGACTCGTTCCTGGAGAATGAAGGGGGCAGAGGCGGAGGCTGCGGAGGAGGGGAAGATGGAAGTGGTGGGCATGATGGTGGCACATCCTGAGGTAGTGGAGGAGCCATAGGTAAAGGAAAATGCTGCTCAAACTTATCAGGCACAGATTCAACGGCATTTACAACTACAGAATTAGAGGAACTCATTTCAACTTCACAAGGGGGAGCAACATCTTCCATTTCGAGCTCGCCATCAACATCTTCCAGAATATGTCTACGTTTCTCCATAACAGGAAGAGTCTCGAGTTCTTCACATCCTTGAGATGTATGCTCAGGAGTAACAGCCTCAAAGCTCCCTCCATCAGAATCACTTCCCTCGTCTTCGTCCTTAAGCATGCGAGGCATGCAAAAACCAGGTATTTGGAAACTCGAATTGCTGCAGTAGTGTAAAAATTTCAATGAACATATTCCAGCAGTTGCAGGTTATTTTAATAAAAAGACATGGTACAATTCAGACCTTCCATATTCATCAACAAGCATGCCCTCCATTTCCCTGAGAGGATCATCTAGTGACCTTTCTGTTCTGGATGAACGCCGAGAGTAGGCACCCACAGAGGATGAGCCACGGAGGGACTCAAGTTCTCGCATATGAAGACGAATTATTGATTCTGGAAGGACCCCTCTCTGTGACCAAAGCCTTAAAACCTGTAGCAGAAGATGAAATGTGAGTAAGCCAAAACATGGGTATTGAACAAAATATCATTCTAAGTACTTGGGATTATTGAGACCTTAATGCACTGTTTACGGTTTTCCTGCCCATTGATTCCGGGAGGAGCAACAGCAGACAGGAGTCGTGAGAGCACCAACTGAATGGCTGGTGGGTAAATATCAGCAAAATTGCCTAGAGAATTCACAAACAACTTCAGGTAAGGTTTGGAAAAAAAATAACATTCTTCATTAAATCATAGCATTATACTGCTAAAATGACTTGCCTTTTAGATTCTGAGAGCTCTGTGTGATTGAATCAATAAGAAAGAACAGGTCCAACTTTTTATGTAAGCTTGATTCCATGTCCAGAGTCCGAGTGAGAACTTCAACCACCTGGAAAATAATATGATCGAAACTAATTAAAGAGAAGTCCGAAATAATAACTAAACATTGAGAAAAGGCATTATTCAATAATGACCAATGGCGCAACGGAAATTTCCAACATAGTTCAACTTACTGAACAGGGAGCAAAAAGGTTCAGTCTTCTTTTCATAACAGAACGTTTCTAGGAAATCATGCTGTAAGGAAAAGAAAAAAAAGAAGCCCTGTCTCTTGACATTTGACAAGTAGTATACTATTATTCTTACTTTCTCAGCAGGTGTAGAAATACTATATCATAAGATGGTCCTATAACGGGTTATCATGTCATGTACTAGCTTTTTGGCCGTCTCTGTTTTACGATATCATGCTATACTTGTCATTACAATACAGAAAGTTAACTTCAAGGACTAAAGTAGCCATAATCATTAATAGAAAGGATTTGTTTCTTCCAAAAACAAAGCTCAATGGGTGGAGGTAATTTAAGCAATTTTCACCATTAACGTTCAAGTTGAATCAAGAAAATAAAGAAGCTGGAACCTACAAGAGAACCAAGATAGATTCCATGCTTGAATCGATGCTAAGTGTATGTAGTGTTGTACGCTCATGATTTCTTGTTAGAATACTGAATGCAGTTTCAGTCTTCATATCTCAGCACTTCTAATCAAATTTAAATAATGACGATTTCAAAGTAGAGTTAAAATAATGCAGGTGATTTTAACAATCAAAATCCAAGAAGCAGACATTCTATTTTGAGCTAAGTGTTGCCATTGAACATCTGCTCGATCACAGATACACATTGGACATACAATACACTTAGCATACAGTATAGGTCACAAATAGATATGCTTAGGACACATAAGGAACACATTTTGTAGGGACACCGAAGAAAAGGCACCAAGACATAAACAGAAATGACAAAATTAAATAAAAAAAGGAGTATTTCCATCAAGGAACTAAGCTGGCTGCTACATATGAATTAAAGCAAAAAAACCCTATGGGAAAAAAAAACTAAAAAAATAAATGCATCTCAATTCTCACCGAATAAAGAATAATTAGGTGGTATGAGGTGATAGTGATGCTCAAATGCAATTACATTTTTAATTTGAAAGACTTGAGAATACATGACTTTATAATATTATTAAAGAATAATTCACTTCACAAGATTTAAATGCTTAGAATTGAATAGTTAGGAATATATAGGTTTATATTCTCAGTTATTTTATTTTTGGTTAAAAAACACTTTTTGTCCCTATACTTTCGTTTATAACGATTTAATCTCTGTACTTTCAAATTGGTAACAATTTAGTCCTTGAACTTTAATATGTAACAATTTAGTCCTTATAATTTAAAGTTGGTTACGATTTAGTCCTTATCGTGAAACTTTTTTTTTGTTAAGTTTCTTATATATATAGATTGATAAACTAAAGAGAGACCAAATATGTTTATAAATTAGAAAGATTAAATTGTTATATGATAAAATCTAACACTCAATTTTTTAATAAATTTTGTTACGATATAGACTAAATTGTTACAAATTTTAAACTATATGGACTAAATCATTACAAGCTAAAGTTCAAGAACTAAATTGTTACTTTAATGAAAGAATAGGAACTAAATCGTTACAAACTAAATTCAAGAACTAAATTGTTACTTTAATAAAAGTACAAGGACCAAATGTGTTTTTTAACCTTTATTTTTTAATGAAAAGTCATCCGACGGCATACAAAAAGACATCCAATAATAAGGAGCCTAACCAAAAGAAATCTCAATCTAACAAGATCAAACCTAATGGATAATTACAAAAATCTTTAAACACTAAAGCCCAAAGAGAAATATGAAACCAAACAAGGGCCCGACCCTTCCCCCAAGATCTCTCCAACCCCTCTGAAAATTCTATTGTTTCTCTCATTCCACATCCCCCCAGAACAGCAAACCTCAAAAATTGCACATCCCCAAAAGTCTCCTCCAATATCAAACAACACTCTTCAAAGCGAGCACCGCTAACCCCAAAAGTTTGAAACAAAAAATCCCAAACAGATGATGCAAACTGACAAGTCAAAAGGAAGTGATTGAGATCCTTTCTTGACCCTACAAAAAATAACAGTGAACCTATCAAAAAAATTAATGTCTCATGATGCAACCCAAAGTATAAAACCGTACGATGTAAGACCTGTCATACAAAAAAATCTAATCTTCTTTGATATCTCAAGTGTCCCCACAAATCCAGGCTTTCCTCTCAGTCTCAGAAACAGGGAGATGTGCGGAATGAAAATGATGCAGTAAAATATAAATCTCCCACTTGCAAATTGCAATTAAGAATGAAAAGGCATGTAACTAAAAAGTGGAGCTACAAGAATCCAGAAAAGAGATTATAATACCTTAGGGCCAACACCCAACTTTGCACATTCAATAGCTACGCGTGTGGCTCGACCAATGCTATCTTTTGTCCTAGTCAAGTGCCCAAGCATGGCTTCGAAGGATGAAAGAGCAGCATGCGCATCCACATCCTTGCCCATAGGTTTTAATTTTTGAGTCACTGAAGATTCAAATTTAACTTCCTCTGCAGGGGCACCCAAACTTTTTTTGTGAGGACTACAACTGCTACTATTTTGTAGAAGACTACGACTATCTGAAATTGAGATACGATCAACTGAATCCAATGTAAGAGAATTTCCTGTGCCTGCAACAGACAGACTGGACCGTACTTCGGATGCATCTTTTTCAACAACATGATCACCAGAAAAAGGAGATGTTTGATTGTTCGCCAATTCTCTACCATTGACTTCTTTCACATCAAGCCTAAGACAGAAGAATAAAAAAGTTATTTAGAAAGGGCGAGCAGAGGTAACACCAATTTAATATTGAAAAGAAATGATGGAGAACTGTGTTGTTGACTACTCAAACACACCGTCCCTAGAAGACTATTGTTTTAGTATTCACTTCCCTCGGCCTCCACATTGACTGCAAAAATGATGAATCTGAGACTTACATCATAATCAGGACATACTACTAACTAGTAAGCCGCTAAAAATGGTTAAAAAAGGTAGCAATGAACAAACGGGGATGATGCAGTTTAATTATACCCCCAAGGAAAAGAAAGAGAACGTGAAGAGTTTTTTTAATCTTTAACTAAAAGGGATGTTGTGTGACAAGGAAGTATAAAATTAAATATTTTGATCTGTTTTAGATAAAAAGAAAAGATGAATGAAGCAAAACTGTCAATATGCAAAAATTCAACATCATCTTCCCTTCAAATTTATTAGCTTTTACGTATCAGGAAATTTTGCATCCTCTCCATCTTATATCTGGTTCAATATTTTCGCCACAGATGATTGGTATATAATGAGGAAAACTTCTTCCATCAGGAATGGGAAAGGGAGAAGCTGAAAAGGTGTGCCTTTTAATCTCTGAAGCACAGACATTGATTGGGAAGAAACATGACAAGTCGAAGCAATTCATGGGTATTGAAAAGCAGCAAATATGGGAACTTCAGGTAAATTTAATTCTATTAAAATTCTGCAAAACAGAGTAAAAGAGAACATGAAACAATGCTTACATGTTGTTCTCTTCACAATTGTTCACAAGTGCAGGCTTCAGGGACTCGGCTATTATTCCATGACCCTTGTCATCTCCACCACACTTCACTTCATCAGATCCATTCTGATGTGAAAGCTTAGAAATATCATTGGAACCTGCAACAAGTTCACAAACCATCCTATTACTTTCCAAAGATTCAATATGCTTGTCAGGGTTTCCAGATATGATAGCGTGTGGACCAGCAATATTGGTGTTTCCTTCATCCTCAGGAGGAAGTAACCGATCCATTTTGTCACAATTAGATCTGATACTAGCCTGTTCTCTAAAAGGAGACTCGTTTTCCACACTATTAATATGGACTAGTATTCTATCTGAATGAAAGCCTAGCTGGGAATCACGATTATCAGTGACATCAATATGTTCTCCCCCACCATCCAGTACAACATCGTCCTTGAAATCTTGTTGTTGATTCTGTAAATTTTGATCTGCTTGATGATCATATTCGACTTCTAAAGTTGTTTTTCCATTCTCTTCAGTGACTCTGTGATTCACACTGGTATAGAATCCTTGATCTTCCACTTCAGAGGGGCCATCATAAAAAGGTTTACTCTGCAGCCCTAAACAACTCTCTTTGGTTTCCATGTGCAAATGAGAGGAGCTACATGTAGAAGTTACGAGGCATCCGTTCATAGAAGTTCGCATTGATACAGTGGTTTCGGCTTCGACCTGATCTTCCTCAGCCACATTAGCTGACATGGCCTCTAAAGCACGATGGAGGCGTTTTGATGGTGGTAAAACAGATTCACCATCAACTGAGCAATAAAATGGTTGGTCTTTCTTAAAAGTACAAAGCTGAGACCGATTTCCAGAGAATTGAGTGCAAACCTTCGAAGGTGATGTGTAATTCGAAACACCATTTCCTGTATCCAAACCTCTATCAACACTACCATCAGCAGTTTTTGAATAGTCGCTGACTTTTCCAGCAAGATTGATAGCTACTACTTCCTTTTGGTTCTGTTCTTCTGTGTCTGAATGTCTTTTACATTCTTCTGAAGATGATAATTTGCTCATCCGAACTCTGGCTCGTTTCACTAATGGAAGATGTTCGTCACCATCTTCTTTGGAACATCTTTCTGTCCTATTCTCACAATCATTTTGTGAACATTGATTAGAGTTGTCCACCACAGCCTCCAAAATCTCCTCCTTGTCTTGTGTACCACCATTATCTCCAGATGCATCATTGACCACTCGTTTTCTATTCGGCTTCCTTTTTTTTCTAATGACTACAGCCTTTATCTGGAGATCAAGTCCTTTGCCAAGCTCAACATCCCTCTCCAAACACTGCACAGCAGTTTCTGAGTGTTCGAATTTACATCCAGAATCTATAGTGCTGCATTCATTCAGGCTATAGGTATCAGAGTCAGCTGTAACAATTTCAGAAGCATTGTCTTCAATGCTAACATTTGAAATTAAAGCTTCTGAAGTTGCATCATCACAGTCAGATCCATCAGGTGATTTTCTGTTTCGCTTATTCCGTCTCAATAACTCTTCAGGAATGTTATTGGCCACTATGTCCCCACTATTGAATGGGCTTGCCAGGTGTTGCAACCTGCGCGACTCCACCCTAGATGAGCTTCTAGATTTCTGGACAGGTCCATTTCTCCTTGTGACAGAGCTTTTTAATCTTGATCCTCCAGATCTTTTCCTAGAGGAGGTAGTAGCAGGAAAGGGTTGCTCAGAAAGAACAGCATCAGTAGCTTCATCCCGCAAGGCCACTTTGTCAAGCAAAGAACTGCCTTGTGCACAAGCCAACACAAATTTTATAGGAAGAACCGGTTCACTCGTGTCTCTAGAAGAAAGTGAATTATTTGACTGCAGATTGTTATTATTTGCTACAGGAGCTTCAGTTTCATCTTTTGATCCAACGTTGGCAGATGAATCTACAACACTACCACCATTTACTCGAGCTACATCTTCAGAAGAGATAATCTCATCATTATTATCGCATTCTTTTAACTTCTCATGACAATCAATGATCTCCTGTACAGCACGAACAAAATCGGCACCCTTTCCTTGGCGTTTAACCAAAAGAGATTGCTTCTTCTCTTCAGTAAATGCCTCTACGTCAGCAGGGTTACAAAAGGCTCTGCATCAAGAAATATTGATGTGAATAACATAAATTGCCAAGTTTTATCCATGTCCAAATCATTATACCTTTCAACTTGTAAGAGCAACCAAGGAAAAAGGCAAAAAAATCACAATAACTATTACTACTGCAATTCTAAGCAAGAGAATAACACCAATACTGTAAGTCCTCTTAGTCAAGGTTACAATTCTCTATAGAATTTAATAAAGTTGCATTGCCCCAATTTAAATGTTATTTTATCAGGTGCGCCTCAATTCACTCCAACGACAGCTTTTCGTCGCCTCTTGCCTTAAGGCAATAAGGAGGCTTGTCACCTTGAGGTGCGTCTTGCACTTTGAAAACACTGCCCACACATCAACACAAATATCACAAAGATACTAAAGAAGACTAACAACTTGATCCAACTAGCACTCAGCTCCTTCATAACTCTAATTTCCACCTCTTTATCCATCTTTCTGATAGACGCAAAAATATAAAAGAAGGGGGAGTCTTGTATACTTCTAAGCCCCCTTCCAGCCACAATTTTGCCTCAAAGCTTACCTTTCACAAAGATATGAGACATAATGCCAGATATAAAATTAAAAGTCCAAAAAACCACTTCTAATTGTAGCCTTTCTTCTCCAAATCTATTGAAAAGCCAAGCTTGCCGGCTGGCATTTTCTTTTCTTGTCAAAAACCTCTAAGTCTTCTTTTAATGGCATTTTGTTGATTTAAAATGACAAATTAATAGGACTTTAACCTTAAAAATTGTATCAAACGGTTCAAATATCCATGACAATTGTTTATCTTACCTTTCTGGTACACTAAAACACATTGAATACTGCCAAATTCCACCTCTTCAAGTCTGCTGCATAACAATATATTCTATATTGTTCAGCCTTACGTCTGTTAGGTCTTAAAGGCATATGAACAGAGGGTTATGAAATCACTTTGCTTGTAATTAAAAGGAAAGGAAAACAATTCCTCCCCACTAAAAAGATCGATTGCCTGTTGCCTCTATCACCATAGGCATAAGCCTCTTTTTCTTGGGCATGAGCGAAAACCTTGACGCACTTTACTGCCAACTCGCCTCAAGGCATGCCTCAAAGTACACCTCAAGGGAGTATGAAAACATTGTTTGTAATCAAGAACTAAGGTTTCTTCAAGAAAAATGAAAGCATTCAAGAAGGCTTTAAAAAAATCCAAAACCACAACAGCAATTCTACCTTGCATGCTTTCTTTTATAATAGTATACAGATCCCTTATTCCATGTGGTGTCTTACTACTGTTTTACTACTGTTTATCGCTGATTGTTCAAGATTGGAAGGCCTTACTTCATTAGTTTTGGAGGAGGCTTCCTCGTCTCCTGTCCCTAGGCTGGTTTGTGCCTCTTTTGTTGATATATATATATTATTCAATCGTTTTTTCAAAATCAAAATGGAAGCCAAATAACAGACCTAACAAGACAAAAACAAACTCGAACAAGACCAAGAAATAATTACCCTAGTTATTGATGCTCAAAGAGACACACTAAACTTGACGAATGGCCACACCTCTTCACAAGACCTCTCAGACCCTCTAAATCACCTATTCCTCCCAAGCCAAATACTCCATGAAATAGAAAAAGGACTAGCATGACAGAGAACAAAACCCTTATCACGAAAAGGTATATGAAACAGTCAAATATTCCAAAAAACAGCAAGAGGTTTACCATGCAAGAGAACACAACCCTTATCACCAAAAGATGCATGAAACAAAACCTCTCCGTCATAAGACAACAATTGCTACTACAAACCATGCAAACATCCCCCATCCCATGTTTTAAAAAGCTTTTGAGGCTTACGCCTTGAGGCTCGCCTCAAGGCAAGGCTCTAGCTTTTAGCCTCGAGACTTACGCCTTCTTTGAACCATAAGAGGCTTACGCCTCTCATAGAAGAGGCTTACGCCTCTTTGAAGACACACTGAGGCTTAAAGTCTTTACGCCTCGTGTAATGATTAGAACAATTTTTGTAATTTGCCCAATTCTTACAAAATATAAAGGTTTCTTTGCATATGGAATAGGTGTGGCGATGATTCAATCTATCACTACTTTTACTAATTGGACTTTAAAAACATTGGAGACAAATTTTATAGAATAAGTCAATCATATTAGTGATAATAGTACTAGTGATAATAGTAGCGATATTAGTAGTGATATTGAGGATCTTCTTTTAGGATTTTTATTTAAGTGGTAACTAACAGGTGATTTTTTTATACTTTTATATAACTATTATATTTAGCAATACTTGATCATACAAATTTTAGATTTGTATAATTTTTTAATTAAAATTGAGGCTTACGCCTCATACCGCCTCGAGGCTTACGCCTCACCTATTCAAGAGGAAAAGCCTCGAGGCAGCTTTTAGCCTTTTAAAACATTGCCCCCACCTCCAATAAAAAAAAAAAAATAGGGCATCAAGAAAGCAAACTTGCATCTCCAGAGGATGTGATCCAGATCCCCATCCCTATATAAATTCACTAATGCGACCTCAACAAGAAGGATGAATGCCTCAAAGTATGGATTCATAGTACCATAGGGTTGCAATCAGGTGGGAGCTTTTCAATTTTGATTTCAAGTGATAGCTTTTTTTAGACTTTTCTGGAATCTGTGATCTTGAACTATACTTTATCTCATTGAATTAATTCTCCGGTTCCAAAAAAAAAAAAAGTATGGTTCATAGTATCGACCCTCCTATGTAAGATTCGTCGAACAAAGAATTTGACCTTCTTGGAGATTTTAGTCTTCCACAATGACAATCGAGGGTTTCCAAAGTATAAGGGCTATTGAAAATGAGGAGAGAACAACAAAATAACCCAGAGGGACTAGGGGACCAGAAATGAGTATCCTTACCACACAAATGGAGATGGAAGTCTCCAAGTAAGGAAAGAAGAACAAACATGTCCAACATCTCATCCAATATAGGACGATGAAAACCAAAGTTAAACAAATAAGAATTAGGCAAAGGAACAAAATTCAAGGTTCCAAGGAGGCTATCACCCACCAGCAATCATCCATAAACTGAGTGTTCAAGCCATCCCCAACAAAGCACTCTAAAAAATTAGGAGATTGTTTTAACACTGACAAGTTCAAAGCTTCATAACAGTGTGATCTCACCGATCTATTCGTTAATTGTTCTCCTAGTATGATTTTTATGAATTGGGACGCCTTTATAACTCCTATGTTTTGATTCTCTTTGGGTTTCTATTTTATCTCTTTTCATTTTTCTTTTCACTCCACTGGGTGTTTGTATATTTGAATAATTTTTGTTCATTTTCATCTATCAATGAATAGTTTGTATCTTGTTAAAAAAATAACTTTGACAATCACATTTTCCTAGCTTGTATTTGATTTTTCAAGCAAATATGCTTCTTTTGATGAGGATTTCATAGGCATGAACTTCCCTCTTTAATACATTACAAGGAATAAATCTCCACTGGGATTATAATGGATAGTAGTATTTGGACTTTAAACTCCTTTGGAGCCATCTCCTCCAAATCTCTTTTTAACCGTTGGGTGTCTCTCATGGTAAGTGCCTTCCCACATTAGATTCTAATCTATGGAGTTGAAAATTGTGGAGAAAATTAAATTTCTTGCTTAGCAAGTTTTTTTATACCAAATGAGTGTCCAGAAACTTTTGACATTATCAAACAAACTTATAGAATTTTAAATCTTAGATAGATGCCCATTGTGGTTCAAAGTTTGAACTCGTTCCTTCTAAGCCCATCGGTTTTTCACCGACTCTTGGCAAGATTAATACCAATAAAATCATCCAAATGTTTTCTTCTATAGCTTGTGTGTTTTATGCAAGCAAGCTTCTAGAGAGATATAAGTCATCTATGGCATTGGCTTTTCGTTTCTCATTTGCTCTTCCCTGAAGTTGCTTGAAAGATAAGAGTTTTTTTCAGAATGCCTTTATAGAGGTTCAATTCAATTTTTGTATAAGAAAAAAAGTATACCTTCAGAAAAGAACAAAACAGCCTAAGAGCAGGGTTGAGATTTGAGAAAGCCCCCACCCAGGAAACTAGAACATTAAGGCTTTTCAATCATGGAGGATAATTGATAAGCTGTAATTACATCCCTCCCGGGCTTAAGCACGAGGCGCAAAGAGAAGCACCGAACTTTTTTTAACCGCATTACATTAAAAAAAATACATAAATATATATGTAGAGTACATAAACATAATAATAAACATCCATGGGAAGAAATGAAGATGAGAGATAGAGTTGAAGGTGTGAGATAGAAAGAGTCAATAGTGTTGAGATAGTGAGAAAGAAAATTACACAAAGAACTTGAGTGATATGGAGAGAAAGAACCTAAGTGAGATGGAGAGAGAGACAGAGAGGGGCAGGTCGTGGGTTGGGAGAGAGAGCTTACCTTACTCAACATTTTGAAACAAAGAAGGAGATGAAACATGAAGAAGAAGAGTCATGGAGATGAAAAAATCACTAAATGCAAACGGATTATTGAGTTTAGGTACTGCCATAATGGGCATCGTGTTGGCCTGCCAGAGATGGAGAAAAAAAACTAAATACAAGGGTTTTTTCATTTAAGGGCACAATTTTTTTAATAAAAAAAAATTCAACAGAGAAGTCTTGAAGGTGCACATCTTTGCACCTCACAGCCTCAAGGGACAGACATGCACTTATAGCATACCTCCTAACCTCGCCTCACCTATTCAAAGCAAGGCGCTAGTGTTGCACCTAAGAGGCTCCTAGTGGGCTTTTCATAACACTATTTTTGGGGAACTCGTGACTGAAGATGTTTGGAATTTTTCTTGGAATGGAAATGGATGCCACCCCCATCGTCATTTGGTGATCTGGGATCGAGTCTCATTACCGAAAAATTATGGTGGCTTAGTCTTGGGTGGTTTTCAAAGGAAAAAACAATGCCCATCTTCAAAAGTGACTGTGGCGCTTCACTCAAGAAGGCAACCCTCCGTGGAAGCGAGTGATAACAAGCATTTATGGCACGGAGAATCATGGTTGGCTGCCTCAACCGCCCAAAGGAAGCAGTAGAGGAAGACCTTTGGGTGGCCATTGAGCAGCAAAGACATTCTTTCATGAGCTTTCTCTCTTTTAAAGTCCATAGAATCAAGTTTTGGAAGGACAATTGGCTCGGCAACATGCCTTTTGAAATTAATTTCCGGACTTTGTACCATATTTCCATGAAGAAAGAATGCATGGTGGCTGATTGCTGGGAAGTGAACAGGGAGATTGGAACCTAGGCTTCAGAAGAGGTATCTTAGATCGAGAGGTGCAAGGCTGGATCCATTTGGTGGAGCTCCTGAATTCTTTTTGTTGGGGAAATGGTGAGACGAGGTGGAATGGGCTTTGAATGGTGAGAAGAGATTTACTACCAAGTCTTCCTTTTTGAAATTATCTGAAGTTACTCCTAAGCTTAAAGCTCCTCTCATTAAAAAGATTTGGAACTTTAATTGCACAAAGAAAGTGAAGGTGTTCCTGTGGAGCATGGCCTATAGAAGCATCAACACCCACGAAAACCTACAGAAAAAACTGCAGAACTGGGCTTTATCCCCCTCGGCATGCCCGCTTTGTCTTAGTAGTGGAGAATCAACGGACCACATTTTCCTTCATTACCAGTTTGCAACAAGAGGATGGTCCTTTTTATTGAAGGAATGTGGGCTGTACGGATGTTTACCTCGGATGATAGATGATTGGCACTTAGAAATTGTTCAAGGAGTTGTGCTAGCCGAGCTCTTATTTGGTGTATTTCAAGGAAAGAAACTAAAGAGTTTTCAACAATACCTCCACCCCTTTTGAAATTTTTTGTGAAAATGTACAAATTACAACAGCCTCTTGGTGCCTCACAAATAGGAGATTCTTTTGTAATTACTCTCTCGAGATTGGAAAGCTGTAATGTATTAGCTCTTTAGGGGAGGGCCACCTTGGCCCCCGCCCTTAGGTTGTTGCACCCTTTTTTGTCATTAATACATATTGTTTCTTATCAAAAAAAAAATAATAATAAAAAAAAAAGATGCTCAAATCATTGATGATTACATCCTATACGAACTAGCCATATATGTTGTTTAGACAAATAAGGCTTCAAAATTATTTTTTATATATGTTGATTAAACAAATGGGTGCATTACCCAGCTAATATAATCTTGTTAAACTTGATCAGGCTACAATCAAGATTTCCTTGCCTGTCCAAACAAGAACTAACTACAAGTTCAACTTCAATAAATCATGGCATAGTCATACAAATCAATCAATTAGCTCCTTGAACAAGAAAGAACTACTTGAAAAATATGGAAGCTTCGGTGGGAGGAACTAACGTAGTAACGTCAATGTTCTCAAATATGGTTGCCTTGCATAACCTTGTGATAAGACAAGGACTAACTACCAAATCTCTTGGCCTCAAACATAATATGACAATCATAGAAGGAAAGTAAACACACAATAAAATAGGTCAAGTTGCCTAGAAATCATATAATACACTACCAAATTTTTATTTTTTAAGATTGTTACATTGAAGGTTTTGGGATCACACGAAAGGGAAAAAAAAAAAGAAAAAAGTTGCTTCTTGCATGTTCTAGATTGTGGTTACAACTTCCTCAAAGTGTTAATGCAATATTATTTATTATTAAAAAAAAGATGTTTTAGAATCCATTCAATATTTGTAATCTTAAATTTTAGGAATCCACTGTCGAGCCAAATATTAGTGATGCAGTGAGTTTGGTTTTATATTAGTTTGTTAGTTAGGTTGGCTCCTTTTAAATAGCCAACCCTTTCCTTTGTAAAAATAAGAATCTGAATAAAGAATTTCTTCAAGAAATTGGTTTACACCAAATTGGTATCAGAGCCCTCGAAAAATCATAGGACCTGATGGCCGGCAAGAACACAGCGATTCCGGCAAGGGACCCATGGTGGATCCCGATACCTCTCAACCTTTATCACCTAAATCTACCACCAACCTTTTGCTGTTGATGGAGGATGTTGATGGAGGATTCTTTAGGTGAAGTTCGGTCTAGCATCCACAACATCCATGAACTTGTGGGGAACTTAGGCCGCCAACTGGAACTTATATCAATAAAGCAAGAACGTCTTCGATTGGACCTGGGTAACAGAAACAATGAAGAACACGGCGACCAACGCCAGAATCGACCAAGAAACAAATTGCGCACTCCGTAAACAGCAAGAAACGTGGGAGGCCATGAACGTCGTCGCCAAGATTTGCAATTATGTATTCAAGATTCGGATTTTTCTAATGACGAAGGGGATTTTGTTCAAGAGTGGGAGGTTCAAGAACAAGAATTCAATCGACGAATCGTTATTGAGATGTTTGGATCAAGAATTTCACAAGAATTGTCAAGATGAGCTAATGGAAGGGAGAATCTTCTACTGACCTCTGACTTTTTCCAAGAAAAACTCTCTCAGATAAGTTCAATCAACATAGAAGATGAATTTCTTTTGAGTTTTTCTGATTATTTCGATGGAGATGAAATTTTATTTTGTTTGGAGAAACTTTTCACTAACACTGTAGAATTTGATAAAGATCCTAAAGAAAAGCATGTGGCTAAAGTTGAGAAAGGCATGGTTGAAGCTGATATTATTGAAGTTAGAAAAACTGGAGAAAGTTCAATTTACCAACCTCAAGAATTCGAATCTGATTCGTTGCATGAAGGTCATGCTGTGATTGAATTGCGATTAATTTCTTTGAAGAACCAAGATCTTGCTAGAAAAGAATTGGGTTCTTTACAAATTAGTAATATAACTAGAGGAAGTGAAGAAGTTATGGGTCGACTGCTGAATTCTTTGTGTGATTTTGCACTCAGTTGGATGATTAACACACTGCTTTATTGGTGTTTTGACGAATTGAAGACAATATTTTCAGTTGAAGTATATTTGAATCACAAAAGGAATAGAGATTCAGTTCTGAAAGTTTGCTTACTTCCTCCTATTTTGATTCCTTTTAAACTCGAGGACGAGTTTTTCTTTTAAGAGGGAAGGAAACTGATGCAGTGAGTTCGGTTTTATATTAGTTTGTTAGTTAGGTTGTTAGGTTGGCTCCTTATAAATAGCCAACCCTTTCCTTTGAAAAATCAGAATCTGAATAGAGAATTTCTTCAAGAAATTGGTTTACACCAATTAGGGTCAACTCAAGCCTAGTCAAACACCTAATGAAAGGTTGGTTTGAATACCTAGTTCTTGAGAACAAATCCAAACCCCTAGAGGCCTTCACTTATTTTGTTTTGTTATGGGATAATCTAACTTGCCTAACAAGCGATCCCAAGGAGTTGTCCTCTTAAAATGCCACAGGAATTTCTACTTGTCTAGCGTGAAATGCTGAAAAACCACTCATAAAGAATATGCAAAATAAATAGTTGGAAACTTCTTAATCTTGTGGTTCAATGAAAATTACACGTCCATATTTGTCCTCCCAAAGAGTATAATTAGTTGGAGCATTAGACGAGACAATAGAAAGAACGAAAGAGAAGTGCCACTTCGAACACCTTGAGCAAGTTCAATTTAATGATGATCCATTATCCTAGAAGAATGACAACAAAAAACCATCAAAAAACCATCAAGGTCATCACTCACTCCATCATTCTATTCCCCAAAAGAACATGTGCAACGTCAGTAACAAGAGGCAAGATCAAGTTCAAAACTAAACATCCTACGTTAAACTTGTTACAATCTCCATCTTTACTAACCTACTTCACTCCTACTATCTCCAACTCATCTCCTCCTTGTCAACTAACAACTCGTATTCCCCTTTCAGCCAAATCTGCCCTTCCCTAATTAACACTTATAACCTATGCTTTTTTCTCCTCCAATCTCATGACAAAGTGGTTATTGGTCCAAACCTTGCAATCCAATATTGTGTGTTGGGCTCCCCATCACAAGATAGTAAAGGGTCAACGCACATCATTCGATGATGAACATATACAAAAGGGTAGCTAATTAGAACTTGCATGACTAGCAATAAAGCAGAAAAGTATAAATATTGAGGCCACCCAGCAAACACAATGATTCAGCAACTTCCCCAAAAATATAAAAATAAAAAATAAAAATTTAATTTCAACGGTAGCAAAATTATAAACTATAAAGAAATTTGCTAAAATCAGTACAAAGTTCCAAAGAAATTTGAGTCAGAAGTATCTAGAGTGTGTTGAGTACTCACATCTGCTGGGTCCCGAAGAAGTAAACAAGAACTTTCTTCCAATCGGCTGAGTAACCCCATTTCTCTGGCTCGCTCACCTGTCATCAAAATCAGTTTGCTGAGCACGTTTAAATTGTACATGAAAACACTAAATCTACAATCTTTTCTTTGATAACTACTAAAACTGGCCAGAAAGATTAGAAAACGTCTGATCCATAAATATTGACAGAAAAGAAGCGAAGCGAAGCGGCAGGGTGGAAATTAGCAACACAAAATTGCTCGTTCTGAATTCACAGTAAGGTTTCATGTGATGATTCACTTCCAACATCTTTACCAGGTTTGTTACCTTGGGGGTAAACTTTAAGTTGTAACAAATATCAGTACATCTACTATTTATCAAAAGCAAAGAGTAAAACAGTCAAGAAGAGCCAAAAAAACGCAAATTTCCAAATCTTGTAGATTTCATTCAGTTTCACAATCATATCCACTTCCCAATAACCCGTCAAAAGATTATAAACCAGAAAGTCGACGTTTCCCTCAAATCTGTGAACTTGAATTGCAAAAGCTTCCGAATTGAGCAAAGAAAACCCATCAAATATCCATAAAGGTAAAATCTTTTCTCAATCAGAACCACCGCAATCTTCCCAAACAATCACCGACGCTGTGCCAGACCACACATCATTCCAAAAAGCAAACACCTTAAAAAACATGCAAAATCCAAAACCCTCACTTAAAGCACGAAAGAAACCACTACCCCCATCCCAAAAAAAAAAAAAAGAACAAAGTTCAATCAACTAAATAATACCGTAGCAGGCCAAGCCGGGAATCCTTTCACTTTAGCCAGCACGAGATCCCCTACTTTCCACTGCCGGCGCGAGGCGGCAGCAACAGCGGCTTTACCAGCACCCTTTCTCCGACTCGGCGCCATAGCAACAACCGCAGGGGGCTTCGATTGAACAAAGAAACCCACTATTTGAACTCAATTGGAAGCACAAAACCCCCAACAAGCAGAAATAGCCCGAAGAATTGGAAGTCGTTGCACCGACAAAAGAACTTCAAGTAATCAACAGACATTGGAAAGAAAATCAGTCCGATATAGAAGCTTCCAGTGATGGGAAGACGAAGTAAATTAGTTCCAGCAAACCCTAAAATCCCACAGCAAGAGAGAGAAAGAGAGAGAAGCGAAGAAGGAAAAAAAAAACCAGACTGTAGAGTTTTTTTGTTCGTGGAAGGAGCGCTTTCACACAGAGAGATATGAGTTGGTTAGGTGAGCGAGAATCTAAAATACACCGAGCGTATAATAGAACTATTTTCACTAGTTGTTCTAACGTGCGCTTCGTTGAATGAATTAATATCTTGCTTTCTTATGCCGTGTGAATAACACGTGACCCACCAATCAATCATTCGGCACCAGGCCCGGCCCATACTTGCCAGGTTTTTGGGTGGGCCGCCTTCTGAATGATTCAGTGGCCCAATGGCCCACAGGAGGAAATAGTATGGGGGAAAATTGCATTTTTACCCCTTTTTTTCCAATTTGGATGAATCTGTAATTTTATTTTCAGCTAGGTTTTTGTAAGAATAATTTTTTAAGACTGTGCTATAAATTTGATGGAGTTTTGAAAAAAAAATGATACTATTGATTTCATACCTATATTATATTGTGTCTTAGTTAGTATCTTTAGTTTAGATAAATTAACGATTAATGGGTCAATGTTACGAAAGTTTGACAAAATATAAAAATTGCAATACTTATGAAAATTGATTCACTCTACCAAGTTTAAGAGTAATTTTTTTTTTTTTCAAATATTGTCACGTCGGTTTTGATTTGAGGTTACTTTAAAACATACGCATAAACAATTTGCAAAGTATTATAAAAAATTGTGACAATTTTATTAATAGAGCATTCCATTTATAATAAAAAGACTATTGTTATTGTTTTATATATTGTTAAGTGGTTAAGGCGTGACAACTTTTTTTTATCTATAACTTCAAACTTATCAATCGAAAATCAATTAAACGCTACTTGAAAATGAAAATACACTTCTGCTTATAAATTTGTTCTCATTGAACCATTTGTATCCATATATATTATAATTTCAATTCATGGATCTCTCCATTCTAAAAATCAAAATTGAACTATTTCTTCTGACCTTTTTTCAAATTTAATAAATGTTGGTTGATCGTATATTTCATAAATTACAGCGTATATATATATTTTTTACTTTTCTATTTTTTGTCGAACATATCATTTAATTTTGGTTGCCTTAGAGTGAGAATTGCCTATGACCATTTTATTTTATTTTATTTTTTAGAGTAACCTATATTTTTTCAATATTATTAAAAATGCATACGTTAGGGAGAAAAGAAAAATCATTGGCCATTGCTATTGGAACAAGGATCATGCTTCGAAAGAGAGTGACATGCCGACACTTGTACCTACAAATTCTAGAAAATTCCTTAAAAAAGAAAAAATCAATTTTTATCTTATGCTTAATTATATGTTCCAATAATATTTGAAAATCTAGATGTTGTGGGAAGATTCAAATTTTTGACTTTAGACGGTAAATAATGTCTTTATCAACTATGCTTATGTTAACAATTGAAAAAAAAATCTCGAAAAAAAAAGGTATAGTATAAATTTATATGAAATATCATACAAAAAAAGTATATAACATTTTTAGAATATTACTATTTAAAAAAGAACGTAGGTATATGTATAAGTGATTCGGCCATCTTTACAAATATATATCATTTATTCTAAACATAAATTTTAGTTCGATTCTTAAATATTTACATGTTCATGTTTCCTCATTTTTTTAATAAAGAAAAATAGAATTGCATAATTCCAACATTTATATATTCATAAATGATAAAACAATATTTTTACTTATATTTTTGGAACAAATTGGAAATAGAAACAATAAATAAAAAACTTGTTTGTATTGTTTTCAACATTTCTATACAAATTTAAGAATGTTTTAAAATAGTTATCGAATAGTACTTAGGTTTCTTAATAAAATTGAAAACGATAAACAAGAAACATGAATATTACAAAACTGAGTCCTTAGAGACTAATTTTTAGCAATGCAAAACAAAGTTTTCGCTAAAATTAGATTTTCAACGCCACAAAGTTTAAATGTGGCCAAAAAATAACTATTATCAATGCATTTTAAAAAACAGTCACTAATAATTTAAGATCTTTTAGCAACACTTTAAAACGTCACTAAATTGCCAAAGCGAGCATAGCTCAGCAGTAATTGGCATATACCTCCAACCGAGTGGTTGTGAGTTCGAATCCCTTCCCCAACATGTTGTATTAAAAAAAAACGTCACTAAATTTGAGTAAGTATCACAAAATGTAGTGTATATATGTGATTTATTTTTTTAATATATTTTTTTCCTCAATTTTTCCATAATTGGATTTGAAGATGGTTAGTACGAAAAGTCAAACCAACCAATCGAAATCAACCAAACTAAAGTCGATCGATCAGTTGGTTCTGAAATTTCAAAACCGACCACTCAGTCAGTTAGCAGCAACGAACCCCTAAAAACCAATTAACTGATGATATAATAATATAAAAAATATTAATATATTGTTTTATTTATTTTTTTAGTTTTAGCCTAGGGTTTCTTTATTTTCGAATTTCCATTTTGATATGCAAACAGGCATGAGTAGGCATGAGTAGCATACCTTCTCTCCCTCTCTTATCTTTGTAGTGCTGCAACACTCTCCCTCCTGCAGCTCTTATGTGAAAACCGACGGACCGAACCAACCAGTCAATTAATCGGCGCAATAGAGCTTAAAAGAAAAATATGTAGGTTAGTTTTCCATGTCGATTTTGGCCACAAATCGACCTCGACTGACCGCTACTCACCCCTAGTGGTTAGAAGGATTTGATCAAAACATTTTTTAAGAAAAACAATATATGAAAATGGGGATTCAACCCCTCAAACTTTTAGTTGAGATTGTATGTCTTAATGAGTTGAACTATGCTTAGTTTGACAATACTGTTAATAATTTCTTTTATATATTTATTAATATAAATAACAATCTTTTTATTCTTATTTAAATTCTATCAGGTTTATTAATATGTTTATTTGATGTAGTTTGGGTTTTCCTACCTATTCCTTCCACTTAATATATTAATTATATATGTATTTCACACTTTTTTTTAAGAAAGTGTATTTCACTCTTTGGTACATTGTTTTCCAAATTTACTAGTAATTTCATTTTCTTTGAAGTTTAGGAGTTATGGTTCAATTTCTAGGTTTTCGTTTCTGCATAATTAATGTTTAAATTTTGTTTTAATAAAATATTAAAATTAAATTACAAATTTAGTGGATTAAGAGTTATATTAAATATAGGTTTATAAACTTCTAAAAGTAATAAATAGGTCACTGAATTTTAAATTTTGTGTCATAATCGTTAATTCCGTCAAACTTCATTAGTTATTTATGCAGTGGTGCTAACTACAACTTTAATCCTTAAAGTTTCAAAATTATGTCTAATACGTCCTTGAACTTTTAATATTATATCTAACCGGTTATCAAACTTTCAATTTTGTATCTAATAAGTCTATACCATACCTGATATCCTTACTTACTCATTCCTTTTTTCTTCTCTCCCCTTTCTTTCCTACTTTCGTTTTGATTTATTTTGGTTTGATTACCTTACGTTTGCCTATCTCGAAATTTTTTCCCTATAACCCACGTCAATTTCCTTCACTCATTAGCTAGTCCCAAGCTTTAGAAAAGGTGCACTAAATCTACCCATTTGCCCACCCAAATTTCGACTTCTAATTTTAATTTATTTGATTCTCTATCTTTTCAAAAGGTTCAAAATGTCATTTAATCTCTTTACTCTCAACTTTTATTTATACTTTTAAAATTTTCGTTTCTTTAGTATAGTAAGTGGAAGTGGGGGATTGAACTCATAACCTCTTTATTGGAGATATATTTCAATAACTAAGTTAGGCTCACTTTGACTTTAAAATATTTGTTTTGAGTCTTATACTTTTCAAATATAACTATTTTAATCTTTATTTGCAAAATTCGAATACAATGAAACCCTTAAATACAAATTTATAAGTACATCTAAATAAATTTAATGAGTAAGTACCCTACCAAAATTTTGATCGATAAAAATAAAAATGAACTAAAATTGTCAATTTTTAAAGAGCGACATAAGTATATAAATGAAAATAAAGAAAATTTGAAAATATAAAAACAAAAATCCACGTTTTAAAAGTAGAGTAAAATTAACCAAAGTATTGGGACAAAAGGGAAAAAAAAGTATTAAAACCAAATTAAAAATTTATCTATAATTTAACAAATCCTGAAATGGTTGAAATCTCCCTATTACCCCGTCAAAGTCCGCGATGAATGAACTGTGGAAAAGTTGAAATGAGTTGAAGATTCTTGCCCTTCATCGTTTCGGCCGCCACCACTGTTGACTCCCGCTGCAGCCACCGCGCGCCGCCTCCACCATTTTATACTTTTCTGCTGCAACTCAATTTAAAAATTTATCGAGTAAATATTTAGTTCAATATAAAATGAGATTGATTAGTTGATTAATATTTTTATCATAAATTTTATAGAATTAGTATTTTATGTATTGTAATTAAAAAAAATTAATTTATAATATGAAAGAGTATATTTATCAAAATTTTTATATATTGAAAAACCTTTTTCAGAAACAAAACTTTTAAAAAGATATTTATTCAATTTGTTTGATTTAATGAATTTGAAAACAAAAAATAGAATATGGATTACCTACCAAACTAACCATATTTCTTGCCAATCTCTAATTCAACGGTCATCTATGTTGAAGTTGTGAATTTTATTAGATGGATGTTGACGCATTAGATAAAGATGTGAATGAACGTTTAGTTGGGTATTATCATTTGCGACTCTTTAGGGAATATTTTGGCTTTAGCCAAATGTTTTTTTCGTTTGATCTGTTCAGTAGAGTTTACTATAATAGTGTACTATTTGTTTGTAGTTTTAGTATCAGTTAGCATTTATGGTTATATAGTCTATTATTATCAAATCTATAGCTTATAAATAGTCACGTATGCTTATTTTATTAAAGAAACACACCTTATTTCTCAATTGAGATTGTTACATGATATTAGTGCCAGGTTTAACTCACGTCATCAATCTTCTTCTCCACGTGTTCATTGTTTAGCTTATTATTCTCTTACAGTACTGTACTTCCATGGCGGAATCTCTTACCACTAAGGATCTTGCTTCTCTAATCTTTCTTTTATCCAACATATGTAATCTGGTGTCAATCCGCCTAAATTCCTCTAATTTTGTTCTGTGGAAGTTTCAATTAATATCAATTTTGAAGGCTCATAAACTATTTGGTTTCATTGATGGATTTGCAAGGAACCAGAGTCTTCTCCTGCAACTTCGTCTTCCTTGGAATCTGCTACAACTCCGACTACAAATCCGGCTTATGAAAACTAGATTGCTAAGGATCATGCTCTCATGACCTTAACAAATGCAACTGTCCCGCCTATAGCCCTATCATATGTTGTTGGCTGCCATACTTCGAAAGAAATTTGGGCAACTCTCGTAAAGCATTACTCCTCAAATTCACAAACAAATATCGTGAATCTCAAATCTAATCTGCAAGCTATAATGAAGAAGTCTATAGAAATTATTCATCAGTTTATTCAGCACGTCAAGGAAATTAAAGATAAGTTGGCGAACATTTATGTTGTTGTTGATGATGAAGACCTAATCATTTACACCTTGAATGGTCTCCGTGCTGAATACAATACCTTTAGAACTTCTATCCGCACTCGATCTTTACCAGTTTTGTTTGATGACCTTCACGTTCTTCTTGTATCAGAAGAAGTTGCAATTAACAAGCAGTCTAAATGCAATGATGCCTTTTCGTCACCAACTGCACTTCTTACTAATCATCTCTCATCTCATAATTAGAACACTAGTCCTAATCTTGGTCGTGGTCGAGGTTCTTCTGGAAAAATCAAATCATTCAATCGTAATAAACAACCAAATTTTGATTTTTCCACTTGCAAACGTGGTTTTCCCCCAAACCAATTGCCTCTTCTTGCTGCGCCTGGTAAATCAAACTCTTATGGTTCTTTTCAACGCCTTGTCTATCAGATTTGTCAACGAGTTGGGCACACTGCTCTTGACTGCTTTAATAGAATGAACTATAGCTATCAAGGAAGACATTTAACTACTCAGTTGATTGCTATTGTGGCCAGTCAAAATTATGCACACCTTGCTTAGGGATGCAAAAAAACTTGCGGGACTCGATCCCCGTAGGTATCCGACCCGATCGGGTCGGGGAATCCCCGGTTTGACTGCGGACGGGGTCAAATCGAGGTCCTCGGTGGAGACGAGGAGAAGATGGGGAGGATTCCCCGCTCCGTCCCCGTCCTCGCCCCGTTTAATATTTTATTACTTTTTCTATTTTTTTATATAATAATATTAATCTATATTAATTTTATAAATACTTTTTAATTTAAGAAAAAACTCAAAACTAATATTCCATTTAGCTACTTTTTGTTTACTTTTTATATTAGAAATAAAAAAATTGATTAAAAAAATATATATTTATAACGGGGAAGACCCATCCCTGTTATAAATATATTTTTTAATTGCACAGGGAACTCGTCCTCAATCGAGGAATCCCTACCTCCGAAATTTGGGAGACGGGGGCAGGGATGGAGATGGCCTCGCCCCGCCCCGTTGCCATCCCTAACCTTCCTGCTGTCAATTCTAATTCTTCATGGTGGGTAGATTCTTGCTTCAATGCTCATGTCACTACCGACTCAAGTCAGTTCACCAATGCTACTAATGCTACTGAATATTCTGGGGAAGATCATATTAGTGTAGGGAGTGGTCAATCTCTTCCAATCTCTCACAGGTTATGGTACAATCTATACTCCCTCCTATGTTCTATTTTTATCAAATCTTCTTCGTGTTCTTACTATATCTTCCAATCTACTTTCGGTTCATCGTCTATGTGTCGATAATAATTATGTCAGTATTTTTTTACTCTACTCACTTCTGTGTTCAAGACAAGTCTTCGGGCAAGATCCTCTACCAAGGCCCTAGTATAAATGATCTTTACCCAATTCAATCTCTTGCTCCTCCAAATTCTTCTTTGGTACCCAAATCTCTAGTTGCTCATATTGGTACAAGGGTTTCCTTGTCATTGTGGCATTGTGGCATAACCGCTTAGGACATCCTAATATCTCTATTCTTAATAATGTGTTTCATTGTCTGAACTTGTCTCCTTGTGATTCTTCAACTTGCATTTGTGAACACTGCTTGTATGGAAAAATACACAAATTGCCCTTTTCCAGTTTCTAATTATGTTTCATTGTATCCTTTTGAGCTAATTCATGCTGATGTATGTGGTCCTACCCCTAAAATTTTTATCAATGGTTTTCGGTACTATGTTTCATTTGTTGATGATTACTCAAAGTACAGTTTTATCCTCTAGCTCTTAAATCTGATGTCACCACCGTCTTCCACAAATATAAACTGCTTGTAGAGAATTTGTTCAATAGTCTGATTAAAATTCTACGTACTGATGGTGGTGGAGAGTTTATTAACCACTCTCTTAGTTCTTTTCTCCAAAACATGGCATCTTTCATAAAAAAATCTTGTGCCTATACTCCTCAACAAAATGACGTAATTTAAAGAAAGCATTGCCACATTGTTGAAATGACATTAACCCTTATGTCTTGTGCCTCTTTACCTATTAAATTTTGGCCCTCTGCCTTTGCTATTGCTGTCTTTATCATCAATCGTCTCCCTTCTTCCATTCTTGGTCGAAAATCTTCATGTGAACTTTTTTTTAAAAAATTCTTGACTATTCGTTCTTTAAAAGATTTGGTTGTGTTTGTTATCCTCTTCTCAAGCCTTACAATTCTCATAAACTTGAATCAAAGTCTTCTAGGTGTGTCTTTTTTGGTTATCCACTAGACTAAAGGGGTGTTTTGTTACAATATGAGCACCGATCGCCTTTATATCACACATCATGTTGTCTTTGATGAAAATTTGTTTTCCTTTTCCTCTTCAATAACCTTGCATGCTCCCTCCTCTTTCACAAACTCTTCCTAATCCCTCTCTTCCTTTTCTTTCTCTTTTGTTATCTTCAAATTCTTCTTCATTACATTCCTCACATGTCCCACATTCTGTAGAGACACTTGATGACGTTGAATCTTCACCCAATTCTGCTTCTTCTCCTAATATGGTTGTATATGGTGATGATGTACCTATTAATGTTGCTATATCTACTACTCATACTTTTTTTTAATACTGTTGATATATCACTTGTTGCATCTGTTACTGATTTCTTGGTTCCTGATGCACCTGTTGTTGATAGAGTATCACATATGCCTCTTGATATTTCTAATATGCCTTGTAATGTTGGAGTATCCCATATACCTCCTGCTACTACTACTGGCATTACTATTAGACCTTCAAATTCATACTCAATGCAAACACGCAGCAAATCTAGCATTTTTAAAAAGAAGCTACATTTGACAGCCGTTACTACAGAGTGGATTTTGTTAAAACATTCACTCAAGTGGTTAAGAAACCTACAGTTCGTGTTATTATATCCTTAGCAGCTCAATTTAGTTGGCAACTTCGCCAACTTGATGTAAAAAATGTCTTTCTTTATGGAGAGCTTCAATAGGAAGTGTACATGCAACAATCTCAAGGTTTCGTTGATCCTAACTATCTCACATATGTGTGCAGAACTTATTAAGTCTTTGTATGGACTCAAACAAGCACCTCGTGTTTGGTTTGATTGTTTCACCTCTCATCTTTTAACACTTGGTTTCGTGGCTTCTTCTACTGATGCATCATTGTTTGTTCGGTCTTTGGATGAGTCTCTTACTTGATGGGAACGTAAATCCTGCAGCGGAAACGACGATCTTGTTCTTGAGTTTTTAGGAACAAAAACCACAAACGAAAAAGAAAATGCAGGGGAAACCGGAACTTACTTTTGAAGACTTTCTTCATAATCATCGGTAAGTCCGTTTAACACCACCAAAAAGATCTTCCTTACTATCCTCTGAGTACCAAGCTCTTGTTTATGGGAGCAAAGATTGGAAGCCAAGAGAATTGTTATGTGTCTTGTTTTGAGAGAAAACACCCATAGGAAAGAAATGCAGGGAGGAACCTAAAATTACAGAACGGTTATGTAATTCGCCAACAACCTATGGGGGTTACCCTACGTAATGTACAACTCCCCACTCCCCTGAAATTTTGGAGGGGAGTTGTTTTTTTTAATAATTAAATTAATAATAATAATAATAATAATTAATATATATATATATTAATTAATATTAAATTATTAATTATTAATCTAATTAACAATTAATTAATTAATTAATTATATATTAATCAAATAAATAATTAACATTTAATTATTTATTACACAAATAGAATCATATTCTAAAGCATTTCTTTCGTATAACCTATATTTGTAATGTACATCTTATGCACATTATTTTTAACCTATAGATTTAATATGAATCATATTCATATTAATTTTTATTTGAATCTCATTCAAATAATTTCTTTCATAATATATAGTTTTAATTTAAAATAAACTATAGATGATAATGTATCAATATACATAATCCCTTGAGTAATTTAAACATTTCAAATTCTTCCAAAGAAACTTGATTCTCGTTTTACCCGTTGTAAGCTACTAAGATGACTTAATAGACCTACAGATCAGAAGCTCCAACGATGCGAGATTAATCGGTCAAACTCATTAATCGAGTTAATCAACATTCGTTAACTACGGGTCACTCCACTAAAGACCCGTAGTTGCACTCTTCTCACTGTAGAATGTTTTCGTGTCCATAGATATACGACCATTAATGACAAGTCAATCCTTCACGAGTGCTCGTAACGCAAGTTGTGTCAAATTACCATTTTACCCCTGAGTTACATCTTACTCCTTAAATACCACTGCTCCTTTAATGAACAATCTGGTTATGGTCGGACCAATAACCGAAAGTCCTTATCGGGCCAATGAGAGGGTGGGTCCCCTTGTTCAAGTCCCAGAGTCAGCATTTAAGAGAATACTCGTCTACTCCCCTAAGGTCGGGGAGGAGTGAATTTCATCTTGTGAAGTTATGTTCCCAGCTCCCCAATCGATCTCGTCCCCAAAATGGTAGGAATGTTGAGTCGGCGTCTCGGGCCACTCTCACCCTTATAGATTGAAGGGCGAACCCTCACGGGCAAGAGTCCGTAACTCACTCAGGATTGAGAATGAGTTGTCTGGTCATCCTATGAAATAGCAATCTGTTAGTCAACGACATTACATCTAAAGATTGACTATTTCACGGTCCGGTCTTATACAAACTCATTGTATAGGATACCCCTACTTGTATGTCTCCACACGAACGACCTGGATCGGGTCGTCTGTAACATTTAAAAAGTGGGTCGTATCCATAGTGTTGCTAGAATAAGGTACCAGTCTTATCTATATACTATAGACCCTTTAGGTTATTCCCAGGATATTATCTACTTGTAAATCGATGGTATATCAAATATATACCCAGTATATATACTGTCCGAGTTACATGACAATAACCTTGGATGTTTAGTTTGTTGGATTTAGACAATGCATTGCTATAAATTCAACAACAAATTGACTGAATAAAACTTTGTTGAATAAAAATTTGATTTTACATAAATACAAACTACGAGTTTAGGGCAACATACCCAACATTATTTAATTATTGCTTTATGTTGATGATATAACAATTAAGGGGAATAGTCAACTATACATTCATTCTCTTGTCTCTCAACTTAAGAGCAGATTTGACACTGATTTAGACGATTTGAAGTATTTTTTAGGTCTTGAAGTCTGTCACTAGTGCTGGAATTTTTGTAAATTAGGCCATGTATGTTAGATATATTTTGGTACGTTATGGAATGATAGTTGTTAAGTCCTGCTCAACACCTATGTGTTTACCGAATCTGTCTGATACGGGGGTCAGCCTTACTCTACTGATGATGTTCGCAATTATAGAGGCTTAATTGGTTCTCTTCATTATCTTACCTTTACCCATCCCAACATTCCCTTTGTTGTTGGCAAGTTATCTCAGTTCATGCATGCTCCTCTTGATATTCATTTGACAGCTGCTAAACATATTTTAAGATACCTTAATGGTATTTCCAGTTTTGGCCTTTGTTTTCGAAAAAACAGTACTGATTTTCTTCGACTTCATGCCTTTTCCGACTCTTACTAGGCAGGAGATAGTGTTGACAAGCGTTCTACATCTGGGTTTGTTGTATTTCTTGGATCTAATCTGGTTTCTTAGGGATCTAAGAAACAAACAACGGTGTCCAGAAGTTCTACTGAGGCTGAGTATTGTTCACTTGCTTCTACAGCTGCTGAATTGTTTTGGCTTCGTCAACTAATTAAAGATCTTCATGTTTTTAGTACTAAACCCCCCTTGTTATGGTGTGATAACATATCTGCCATCCAATTGGCTTGGAATCATGTTTTTCATGGCAGAACAAAATATGTCGAGGTTGACTTTCACTTTATTCTAGAACGTGTTGTTCGGCACGATATTATTCTTCAGTTTTTTCCAACAACTCATCGACTTGTTGACTTGTTTACTAAATCACACACCAGTGATCGTTTGCACTTCTTTTGGTCCAAACTTCTGCTTCAGCCAACATCTATTTGAAGGGGGATAATAGTGCAATATCTGTTTGTATTATTAAAACTACTTCTTGTTAAATAGTGTAACAAGTATTCGTTAGCAGAATAACCATTTATGGTTATATAGTTTATTATTATCAAATATGTAACCTATAAATAGTCCTGTATGATTATTTTATTAATCAAGAAGCACACTTTATTTCTCGATTGAGATTGTTACATGCTAAAGTTTTAGTACTAAGGGAGGCATAGACTTAGCAAGGGAGCTAGGCATTCACTCGATTTAGACATAAATCGACTATTCAACGTTCATAATCTGATAAAAAGGAAAGATTATTGTGTTAATGAAATCCAACCTCTCATCGTTGAAATCATAAATCAATGGAGAATAAAGGAATTTGAGGCCTAACACTTGCCTCTCGAGTCTGAAACGAGGTGGGAAATTCCCTTAAACTGCACATAAAGGTCTAGATATATGTCAATTATCGTTGAGCTATGCTCGCTTTGACGAATTGATTTCGTTCTTACATCTTAGTAAACACCATCAAAATGAATAAACAATTACCTTCTCATTTTTTTCAAGTAAATAGGCTCTTGGAACATAGCTAAACGGTAATTGGCATCCACTATTTCTAAGATTGGAGGTTGAAACCCCCATGCTCCCAATTTGTTGTACTTAAAAAAAAAGTAAACAAACTCTTCATTTTTCAATATTGAGGTTGTTACATCTTTAACATACATGATTATTCATATCCATTCTTTCTCCCATTGATCAATGGTATAAGTCATTTACTTATTAGTTGTTATTTTGACACAAATTTTTTTGATTCTTAAAAAAAACAGTTTGAGAAGGTTCAATTGTCTGAAATGAATTTCTAAATCTGCAGATTTATCAACATCAAGTTCGTAAACAAAATCTAACTCTTGTTGGCAATTCTATAATTGTATGATAAAAAAAATTATGAAAAACTTTTTCTTTGTTTTTGCTTATATTCTTTTCTACCGTATTTTCGGGAATGACTTGTACCGTACTAATAGTTATAGTATGGAGGTTGTGAGGAAGACTATTTTACCTCTTCTTTATTTTTTTGTTTTTTACAATGCAAATAGGAGAGATATTGAGATATTGGAAGTTCAAATCCTTACAACTCACCTTTCATTTATTGTACTAAAAAATATATCATTCTTTCATTTATTTTTCTTTTGAGTTGCCTACCATTTTTGAATTTAATTTTAGTTATAAAATATTAAGTAAAATAGATTCGAACTCACACGACCTTTCAGTTGGACATTCATAAAAATGACCAAAATAAGAGACATGTTTCACCATCGCTATAAATTCAACAAAATGGTTACTATCTTAAACTAGAAGCAATCACTTCAACAAACTTGGACTTTCTTGAATTATTGTTTTGATAAATTAATGAATATTGTTTTAACAAAAAAGTTTACAAAACATTAAAATCTTCGAGAACACTCGAAGACGATTGGTGATCCTACAAAAACAAGAAGTTAAAACTCGGAAACTCTTATCCGTACAAGATTCTTAAATGTAAAATCTCAAATAGAAATGTCTTTTACCTCCTTCGTATTGTTTTTGGGTATTTATTTGAAAGGTTGGATAACCGTTTGAGTTGTGTTTCTCACCCTATAGTTATCTTTGAGATTCTAGGCGAGAAATACGCGGTGAGGTGGAGGTACAGTTAAACAGTTACCTTTCAAACGTTAGGAATCAATTCGGTAACAATATTGCAAAGTTGATCAAGTTCGATAGTTTGTCGCTCATTATTTCCCAAACTCACCTCGTGGGAATCATTCATAAGATCAAACCATCAATCTGATGATCATGTCTCTTCTGATGAAATTCAGTCTTCATCAAATATAATAAATCATTATTATAAAGTGTTACGCGATTGAATCCGGCCAAGGAAATGGGCCTCTACAGACCATAGAGGCCCAAACCCTACGATAGACCAAGCGAGTCGGGGCTCGGTCCCGACCCCGACTTGACGTCGACCAGGGCTCGACCCGTTGGCTGAGCCCACTTTCTCTCCTCTCCCGTTGGTTGAGGTACTCCGGTCCACGAATCCTTGTGATCCAGTGACGACAGATAGATGGGCTCAACGAGAAGGTTCCAGAAGGCAAGACTCCTATAAATGGAACCACTGGCTGAACCCTAGAAGTAAGTAAATAAACCCTAAGTACTTCACTTAGTAATTCTCCCATCGCTGACTTAAGTATCGGAGCCAGTGTGACTGAAGTCACACTGGGCTAGGATTGTTCGGTTTTATAGGTATCCAGTCCCGTAATCATTGAGCTTGGTGCACATTTGGCAAGAACCAAGGAGACCAAAATTCCAGCATCAACATAAAGATATTTGTAAAAGGACTAATCCAAGTTCTCATTATGAACTTATAATGCATTGAAAATATATGTATGTGTGTGTATATATATTATAATGCATAGTTGTGTTATTTATTACAACTTATTGTCTTTGCAACCACTTTAATTTGGAGACTAATAATTATTTTTAGTTTTTAGTGGAAGAAATATATTTTTAGTAGAAAATGTTATTTGAATAAATAATATAAACAAAAATTATTAATATTCGCTAACAATCTCAACATTCCTTTAGAATATTATCTTAGCCTAACTTTAAGATTGTAGGCTTAAAAAAGAAAAAGAAAAAAAAATGTCAAGATATGATCATTAAATATATATATATATCTTTTTAAATATTTACTAACACGAGCTTAACATGACATTAATTAGCACCTATATTTGATCAAGAGCTCATGAGTTCGAATGCTCAACTCATTTGTTGTACTAAAAAAATACCTTGAATGCTACCAGTATGAGTATAGCTCAATCGGTTAAGACACTTACCTCCAACTAAAAGGCACACAGTCGAAGCTTACAATTCATAGAATCGGAAATGTACTTGAATCAATTAGTGTGGATTACATCACTTAACTTTGGTTGATTTTTTGAATATATTGTAGTACTTTGTTTTTGGATGGGTTTGTTTCAAATATATATATACTTTTCTATCTTCCTATAGTATTTTTGTATAAATTGTTGTGGAACTCATTAGGGATATATTCAAATATATGGAAATCTAAATTTCTTCTTCCTCATCTCTCACACAAAGTTTCGAGGTAAAGTCTCTATTTTATACCGTGAGTTATGGCGTCGATGTGATTATATACTCTAAATCGATGTCATATGGTCTTTCTAGTTTATTGGGATTGATTTCTGTAAAATTGGTGGTAGTAGGTTAGGTATTTCAAAATTTCGGAGTTGGTATTTGCAATGGATTCAGATTCTCGGGGCGATTTCGTGCGAAGTGGGTTAGGGCTTCGATTATTGAGAGACTGAACAATTATCGATAGTTTTTAGGCGAAGTAGGTTAGGGTTTTCAAATTTTTGAGTTGGGCTCTAGGAATATGAATAATTCTTGGTGGATTTCGGGCGAAGAAGGTTAGGGTTTCAACGTTTTGGAGTGGGTTTTAGAAATGGGCAAGAATTCTCGTGGTCTTTCGAGTGAAGAAGGTTAGGGATTTGGAAGATTTTTATGATGTGCTTAAATTCTGGCGGCATTTCGAACGTGAGTGATATTTTTTTGGAATGAATCTTCTGTGGGAATTCTCGGGGCATTTCGGGCGAAGTGGGTTAGAACTCAAATCTTTAACATTCTTGTAGGTGGGCTTTTAGGTTGTGGAATAATTCTCGGCGCCCGTTCTCGCCCGAGAATTCAGCCGAGAAATTTTACAGTATTATACTTCGAGCGAAGTACATTTAATATTGTAAAATTCTCGTGCATGACTTCGCCCGAGAATTGAACCGAGAAATATGACAGGATTATGTTTTACATCTTTTTTTTTGTTGGTTAAAGGAATGGTTGGTTATTAGTACATGTATGTCTTATCTATGTTTCTGATCATTGGATCCTTTATTTACTCATCTTCAAGTTAATTCAAAATGGAAATGGTACCTAAAATCCTCCTTCATCCTATGCCTCCGCCAACTTAACATGTCTGTCGCACCTAGCGAAGACTACTGCAACCATTAAGAGTAAATTGACCCCACCACAGCTTAGGATGTTTAGGAAAACTGTATACGGAAACTCGGGAAGAGTTCAGGCAGAAATAGATGGTGAAAACCTCTTTGGAAACTATTAGTAAAGCGTGCCATATATATTGAGGGACTCCATATCATTCATTATTAAAGYGAAAGCGACAACGTAACCTTAATGAAAATCGATAAACGGGAATGCGTTTCATAATAATGAGCCCGAGACAGTGGAATATCCTGACTATATCCTAATCTCCACCCATTTTTTGCCCTGCCACCACTTCCTCATCAAAGACCAAGACCAAGTATTACCAATTCCCATCGAGAAAGCAAGCAATCTCCACTGGAGCGGGAATAACTAGAAAAGTAACCGTCAACCGGTTATCCAACTCGTTCGTACCTTTTGTAACCTCGTTGGATTGGATTCGTCTCCGTCTCAACTCTCTTCCCTTCACCACTTTCTTCACTTGGACCTCGTATTTAACGGACCATTGATACACAACATCCTACTTAGGGAGATTGAGGATAGTACATCTGACACCATTAGCTTCAACTTGTTTGGGAGTAAGGTGTCATTTGGGCGGAGAGAGTTTGACATTATTTCTCGCCTTAAATATGATAGGAGTCCAGTTAGAAAAGACACATCTCCCTATAGACTTAGGGCTCTCTACTTTAATGATAGCAAAGACATACTGTTGAATGAGTTTGAGAAGATTTATGTAGCCGCACTGTTCGAGGATGACTTCGACGCCATCAAGGTATTTATTGTGTATTTAGTAGCGTTAGTTCTGTTGGGGAGAGAGGACCCTAAAGTATGGTTATCCTTGCTGGGAATAGTCGATGATTGGAAAACTTGCTGAAACCACAACTGAGGCATGCTGTCGTTTGATAAGACTATATATAGTCTAAAGCGTGGCCCGACGAAGAGGTCGAAGGATGGCGGGTTCAAGAAATCGTACAATTTCTACGGTTTCCCTTGGGCGTTCCAGGTATGAGCATAAATACTTATTTTCAGTTTTCGTTCTTTCAATTAACGTCCACCACTTATATGTACAGGTGTGGGCGTACAAGACTATATCTTCCCTGTCTGGGCGTGGGGCCAATAATGTAAATCTGGACGCCATGCCACGTATTCTTCGGTGGAGGTGCGGCCATTCAACTGCATGACATATGCTGAACAGAGAGATTTTCAAATCTAGCACAGTAAGTTAAATCTTGTTTATACCTATAACTTTCTTTAATTTCCATATTTAGGCAGACACGTTCATTGCCATTATTGTAGGGAATAACTCGGTCAATAGAAGAAATGGAGGCTGAGACGACCTTCTTAGATAGTGCGTTCGAACCACTCGAGCCCGAAGATGAGAACGAAGGTCTGTGTGAAAGCGATAATGCTGAACCATCGAGTGCACGTGCAGGATCAGAAAAGGACGATGGAGGACAAGTAGCGAACATCGATGAAGGTGTCAGAGAAGACGACCATGTCAAGGCTGAGGAGAAAAGGAGAATGGTAGTGGTAAGAAGGTACGCATGTCTAGTGGGCGTCTGAGGAAAGTTGGGAAACGTTTGAAGCGCATGGACAAGTGCATGAACGACATGATGGGAGGTATTGAGGCTGAATTAAAATCCATTAGGAAATTCTTGCGAAGAATCACTAAGGTAATAATAGTTGTCACTTACAATAATTACCATGTCTTTTTCATTTAGTGAGAACTAACTTGTCCTTCATTGTATAGGGTTTACMTATCGACCCGAATGACATAAGAAGAGGTAGCAGCGGAGATGGTACTGGGCGAGGAGATGATCCTAGTGATGCATCCAGTGACAGACCCAGTGGCACCGATGGTGGTCAGAGTGATGGTCCTAAGGATGGTGATGGTTCTACACCATCTGCTATGGATGGGGAAGTCACAGATGACATGATCATTGATCCCCCGAATGTGAACGTGTACGGGATAGAAGCACTTCATTCCAGTCCAACTATTGGGGAACAGGCTCAACAAGACCTTCCTGCATTTCAGACACCAGAACGCGAGGTATATGTTCGTAATCTATCAGTTAAAATTCGATCGTAACCATGGTCTGACGAAGGTTCATGTATCCTATTTGAAGCAGCATGCACTTGCCTTATCGCGTAAGGAAGACATGGGTACAGAGGACGTGCATAAAGAGAGTATGGAAACCGGTTTAAATGCGCATTGCGAGGTAGTCCCTCTCGAGGAGATTCTTGTTCAGAGCACACCGGTTGACCATATTATGATCGATTCACAGTCGTTAGAGTCATCCATGGACGATGAGGTATTTACTATCGACCTTCGACCTCTCAACACAATATTTTATCTTTTAACATAATTTATCCAGGATGAATATGCAGAGGATTTCACGGACTCTGATGCGGAAGGGCCAGGAGAAGTAAAATCTCAGACTACTGAGCATACATCCGAGACATTGCATCCAGACCTGGATGAGGCACGTGTGCTATCACAGCTCGTTGAACGCTAAAAACCGCGAGAGGGTGTCGGAAGAGGAAGCTCCAATGGAAGCTTTGGAGCTCGTTCCATGTCATGGTGGACGGGAAGCGGAAGAAGGTAAGTCGATACGACCCATTAGTCCACGTTCCTCCTAAACAAGTCCATAAATTTCATGCTTGGATGACCAACCCTAAGACCAACCGTGCCACTCGCAAATCATGTTACGATAATTGGGGAAAGACATGGTTTCGTGACATCACCCCGGACAAGTGGATGACGAGTGAGGTACGAGTTCGAAATCCTAAATATGTGTTGTACTATTATTTATTTTTCTTCTGACAATAATAACTTATATAGGTGATTGATTCGTTGATCATGTTCACGCGGAACAAACTCGAGCAACGATAAGACTTGTTGTCGAAGGTTCACCACCGGTGACATCGTCCTTGCGGTACGTAATATATATATCTTATACTCTGCCCGTACGTACAAATTCATGTGCTAATCGAAATTCATCGTCATTGCATAACTTTCTTCGACGAACAAGCGGATTATACAAACGCATGACGGCCCCGAAAGCAGTACCTGCAAAAGTTGCAGTGGAATACGATTGGGTTGGCAAGTGTAGGACCATCCTAAACTACATAGATGAGAGACTCCCCGACTATCAGACACGATGGCTTGATCTGGATGTTGTTTACCTGTTGTACGACATCAGTGGCATCCATTGGATTATGCTTAGCATTGATCTGCAGGAGGGTGAGATCATTGTGTGGGATTCCATGAGGTCAATGACACCGTTGCTAGCTCATGACCGTTGCTAGATCCTACCCGCATTGATGCACAGGGCCGGTGTTCCATTACCGAATGTACCATGACACGTTCGGCAGGTAACGTCAGCACCCCAGCAGAGTGGGTCTGATGACTGCAGGATGTTTTGCGTTAACTATTTTGATTATGATGTAACAGGGTAAAATATGACTAGCTTAACTCAGGACAACATTAGTTTGTTTAGGGAGAAATTAGCCATAGAGATGTGGGCCAACCGATCAATATTTTGAATACAATTTAAATATTAGCATTAGGCATTATGACATTATTTTATGAATCCAATTTAATTATTTATCTTGCTTTCTATAAGACTAATATGTTAAAAAGGCAATCTAATTCACTGTACCAATTGTGCACGCCAACTTTGTAATCCAATACAACATTGACTATTCATATTTCACACGAAAATTGCCTAGTATGAACTTTTTTCGGGCGAAATTGGGCTATTCTCGGCCGAATAATATTTCAGTGAATGCAGTGGAAATCACTGGAATAGTTCACGGGCGAGAGTAATAAGATTTCGCCCGAAAAGCCCTACAATGTACAGGAATGGTGTTCAGTGTAATATTTCACGGGAGAGAATACCAACATCTCGCCCGAAAACAGCAATAATTCTCACCCAAATTCGGTTAAGTTAGATACAATTTTATCAAGATTTCGCCCTAATATATGATGAATTGTTTCCCAGCACACAAAAAAGCAAGTAAATGGATATAAGTAAGGCATACGTCAAACTAAAACTCGGTTGTTCGTAATGGTTGGCGGCAATTTTTCCTATTATGTCATTGGATTCACACCTGCTGCATTTATGTATATGTTGAGGCTCACCTGTCGAAGGTATCCGTACCGTTTGCCGTCTTCCAACTCTCGCAACGAACTTTGGAGGCTCAATGGTGTACTCAACAAAGTCGTTGGGTAAATGTCAGTCTTCTTCATCATCCAATGGGTAGATTGGTTTGGCGTACACATTAAGAAGCGTTTCTAATTTATACTTTGGCGAACACAACGTGGGAGCACGGGATCTGGTAGTAGTCAAACTACTTACACGTTCAACTCTTACTGCTTAGGTTCATACGCACTTTACTGCTACCATCGTGTACCTCGTACTCGTAATTATCAATCGGTCTAATCGTGTGTCGTCAGGCCTGCTCCACCGCACCCTTAACAATCTCCTCAGTATAATCAGAGAATGGATGCTCTTATTGATGCSTATGTCCGCCGCTCGTAAAACCATCGTTGTAGAAGAGTCATACAATGTTCTAATAGTACAGTGACAGACAATGATCGCGTGTGCACTAGAACTGCATTCATGGACTCTGCAATGTTTGTCGTCATCTGGTTGTACCTCAACCCAGGTTGATATGCGTGTGACCATTTATCGAACCCGAGTTCCTCCAAGTACTTTCGCACTTCTGGGAATCCCGTAAGCTTATTCCAGTAATACCTAAAGGTAGACTTCTTGAACGCCTTGGCTGCTAGGAGGTATAACTATTCCATGCCCTTGCTCCTAATCTTAAACTTATCATTCAAGTTCATCTACATGTGATGCATGCAACTGACGTGTTCAGCAGTGGGGAATACAGAGGCTAAGAGTTATTCATAGTTTGATGCCGGTCAGACACGAAAATCAATCCTTCAACGTCTCCAATACAACTCTTCACTCGCTCCAAGAACCAAATTCATGAGTTGTGTGTTTCCTTGTCTACGATTCCAAATGCAAGTCGATATATCTGATTATTACCATCAATAGAGGAGGCTATCAATATCACACTTCTATATTTTCTCTTGAGATGTGCATCTTCGATGACAAGTACGACACAAATGCAACTTCTAAACCCCCCTGATAGAATAACTTAGGGTCATGAATGCATATTGGAAATATTTATCATCCTTCAACTTGAATGAAAATATCGTGCTCAAGTTCACCGATTTCAATGCCTCACCGTATTTACGCAAAAGAGTATACGACTTCTTTGGCGATCCCATTAGTAGTTCCAAGGTCATTTCTCTCGCATACTACGCCTTTTCATATCGGATGTTAATGCCATAATTTTTCTGCATGTCATTAACAATATCATTCGGTCTATAACGACGACTTACATCCTCAAAGTTGGACTTTATAATCTGACCCACCACACGACTTCGAGCTTGTCGGTGGTCATGTTTCATTACCTCACGAGTGCAGCTATGTACCTCGTAGAATGTAGAGATAAGAAAAGTATCCGATCCTATAATTTTCCTTGAACACAGGTTTCATTTGCACACATCCTAGGTGCATCCGACAGTGTACAAACTCTTTGTCGACTTCTTCACGCGATATTTAAAATTCATCTTTATTGCGTAAACCGAGAGTTTGAACTGCAAATCTTCTTTCGATCGAAAAGTACTCCCTATCGCAATGTCCTCCGTTGACAAACCAATTTTATCACTTGTCCTAACAATTTCCCTTGAGCAAGAAGCTTGACCAGTTGCTCGGTGCATTTGTACTAACCATGTGCACTTCGATTTAGGGGTCCGATGATGGACCGGCTACATCCATTGGGTCTATTTCGTTCTCGTTGTCAAAATCAACATCATCGTCAAATTCAATATCGTGGTTGTCATAATCCTCGGCCTCATACTTCATGTCGTTCTCATCGTTATCGTCCCATTGACCGCAATAGATTGTTTCATCGTCACCCAAGTTACATGAGACTACATTGTCCGTCAGCGGTGTTATTGATGGGATAAAACATGATGGGTCTGAGAGTGTGGAATCAAGAGGAAGTGATGCCCATAATATGGAACGGTCTGTCCTAACTAGTGGGGAAATTATTGGAATGCTTCTGCTTCTGGAATTTTAAGATTCATTGAACTGCTTCCACTGCCATGTATTTCCTTCGGTACGACAAATACATACAATAGGACTTCGGAGGGATGTGGAGGGCTTCTTAAAAAAAATCTAAGGCTATGGTTATCAAAGATGTAATACTTCGAAACCTGGTACTGCAAATTGAACTTATATACACAATGTATCAAGATTTTGAACCGATCCAGATCTATTCGGGTAAGGCTGAAATAGCACTAAGGAGCTCATCATAAGTTATACAGTCGTCCACATCCAAACCTCCCATAATTCCACCTTCATATACAAATTGTGACTCATTCCACCTACCACCATAGGTAACAAATAGACAAGACATCCTGCATGTAGAAAGAGAAGCATTCAAAATGTGGAAATTCTCGAGCGAAAGTTCTTGATTTGCGGGCGAGAATTCACGCCCCGAATACAATATGATTCTCGCTCGAAAATCTTATTTATATGGTCTTCGGCCATGAATAACTATATCTTCGCYCGAGAATCATGCAAAAATACAGAGAATATGCCCCAAACATGTCGTTCTCAAAGGAGAAAGAAAAAATACAATTGCACTCCACGTTTCCAGATAAACAAAAAACAAAATGACAAACATACAAATGTGCGGCTTCATACCAAAAAGGAACATTTTCTTTGTAAAGGAAATTTCACCTACCTCGTTGGTGTTGAAATTTTATTCATCTACAAACAAACTGCGTGGTCAGATGGAAGAGTTACTTTCAAGGTACAATATTCTTTTTGTTATATGCAAAGCTGAGTACGAAGTGCATAGATGAAGAAGACTGGTTTGATGAACAATAAACGTGTGGGAGAGTTGGTTGTCTGCATTAATTGAAAAACCTTAAATTCTCGGGCGGAATAATACCAGTTAACGATTGGGAATTCGTTGTAAGTCAACCTCATTTCTCACCAATTCTCGTCCATAAACAACCCAACATTATCATTTTTAATCAGTTTTCGGGCAGGAAACATACGATTTCGCCAGTGAATTTATTGCAATGATACATCAATACTCGCCCATCAACAGCCTATACATTATCATTTTTCACACTTTCGGGCGGGAAACACGCGTTTTAGCCCGAGAATTTAGGCTGCAATTGAGAGGTAGTTTGGTACATTTACTTCCATTGACAAGTCTGAAAAAGTTGATTTGGGTCATTCAAAACAATTTTTTAGAGGTCGGGTATTTGAGTACATTGAAAACTTGAGAGGGTTATTTGAGTCAATTTCCCACGAAAAAGCTTAGGTAAGAGAATCAAATAAATCCCTGACGAATCAAATAAATAACAAAGTCGAGGTAGAAAATAGAAAAAAAGTAATGCTAGTATCTGTAGAAGGAAAAAATAAAAAATGAAATAAATGGCAGGAAGGGTAAAATGGTCATAAAGGAAATTCAAACATTCGTCACGTCCATAACGGTACGATTATATAAATAGCGCGAGCATAACGATCCCATGCGGACGCACTCTGATCCGATTCCGAGCTGTTGAAGCCAAAGCCATTCTAAATTATAACCGCTTTCGGATTTCGAGCTCATTTTGGTCCCAAAAAACAAAACAAAAAAATCCCCCAATTTCATTGGTTTGCTTCTTCATCTCCCCTTCCGCCATTGCTCCCCGGATCGAGCTCCTTTTCGGAATATCAATTTCTTACAATCCAATATACAACCGCTGAAAGGTTTGTTTCCGCCATTTCCCTCTGTTTTCGTATTCGTTTTTGCCGAGTATTTCCGTTTGTTTAATTTCCTGAGAAAATGTTCGGAATCGATTGGAAAGTTGCTGTAGGACGTGAATATGCAGGCTGTGGAAATCCTCATTTCGTATTGCTTTTTATATATTTTAACAATAGCCAAACGTTGGACGATGGATCTCAAATTGTTTTTGCATTTAGGCTTTTTATTGATTTTTCACTCAACCGAAATTCAACGACCAGTACTTTTTAACGTCGTCCTTGTGATAACTCTTTCATGTGTGTATGTTCTTTCTTTTTCCGGCGTATCCTCTATTATGTGAGATTAAAAAGGCGTGGAGATGAAAATGTGAAACTTGGAAAATTTGGTTTAGAGGAGTTTTTAGTCTGGTTTTGCTGAAATAGAAACAACGGATAGCATGTTTTCGAACTGTAAATTAAAAGACAAATTTGTTTCTTCGCTCAGTGGTCAATATGAATAATTTCATGAACCAGCATCAGAGCTAACAAAAATGGTAGTACCGAATTTAGTGTGGGAATCAAAATTGAGATTGTTTATCATGTACTTCTGGTAAAAAAAATCAGGAGATCAACGATCAAGGGGATAAATGGCCAGTCTTCAAGACATAGGTGTTTCTGCAGCAATCAACCTTCTCTCTGCATTGGCATTTCTTGTGGCATTTGGTCTATTGCGGCTTCAACCAATCAATGATCGAGTATACTTTCCCAAGTGGTATCTTAAGGGAATAAGGGGCAGTCCCAGACGCTCAGGACATGTGGGCAATGTTGTCAACTTGGATTTCAATATGTATATGAGGTTTCTAAATTGGATGCCTGCGGCATTGAAAATGCCAGAACCTGAGCTCATTGAACATGCGGGACTTGATTCTGCTGTGTTTGTTCGAATTTACCTTCTCGGGTGAGTTGAAATTTCGGCTGTGTACACTAACAGGACTAGAGTTCAGTATATTCTGATGTTCAGTAATATTGTAGATCATTGGAGAAGAAGCTTATATGTGATGTAGTTTGTACTGCTGCATATTATATTACATTTCACGTTGTGGAAGGATAATGGATTTAACAATACATATATGCAGCTTGAAGATATTTGTCCCCATAACTTTTCTTGCTTTTGCTGTTTTGGTGCCTGTCAATTGGACTGGAGACACTTTAGAGCGTGTCAAGGGCTTGACATACAGTGATATCGACAAGCTCTCAATATCCAACATTCCTCCAGGATCAAAAAGGTTTTTCTCTTTTTATCTGTTTCCACTTCTTTCCTTGGCGGTTGCCAGAGAGTAACTATCATTTTCTGAAGCACTAAATTGACCATATTGTAAGAATTATTGTGAATAGTCCCAAAGTACAGTTATCAATCCCGATAATCACGTTTCTTGAATTTTTATTTACAACAATGTTAAGACATTTCGATATCTCTATTTGACCTCTACAGAAAAAACTGTCCCATCCTTTTTATGAAACTACTGAAGGACCTTTAACCCACCGTTTTAAATAAAACACCCTTGGGAAATTTTATTTTCCATGTCCTATAGAGGAAGCTCCTTGAATGTTACTTTTAGTTTTCCAACTCTAGCTTATAGTAGTTCTTCATCGTATTATTGGCAATATCTTTGCTCTGCTAACTTAATATTCGATGGTTCAATTTTTTGAAGTATAGTTTAATAATCTTGATATGATGTCCTTAGGATAGGTATCAATTTAAGTTTCTTGCTTTCAAGGCTCTTACGCTACATTCTCTTCCAGATTTTGGGTGCATCTAGGCATGTTTTACATCTTCTCATTTTGGACGTATTACATCTTGTACAAGGAGTACAAGATTATAGCTTCCATGAGGCTACGATTTTTAGCATCTCAAAAACGTCGCCCAGATCAATTTACAGTGAGTTCCAGTTTGTATACTTTTGTCCATTTGTGATGTCCTTTTTCTCAACATTATATTCTCCGGAAGGGGAAGAAAATACATTTATACAACACTTGTGCTCATTACATGCATTGAAGCTTAATCACCTATCTGCATAGGTGGATTTAGGTGGATCTTGACGAAGATCATATAACTTATTTGTTCTTATGCTCAGCACAACAGCATGATTTTCTGATTCTGCAAATTCAAGCGGGTGATTAAATAATTTTTAAAATACAAGTACTATTTGCAGATTTTACAAACACTATAAGGGTAGAATATGTAATTGTCCAAACTGAAAACAGGCAATTTAAAATTCTGTTGTGGAAATGTGAAATTGCATCTATTTATTGGTGTGACTAAAGAAGATTTCAAATACCAATATTATATTGTTTCTCCTCGAGTACTCCTGTTTCTTTCATGTCAATTCTAAACATTATTATGTTTTAAATACACGATTGAAGTGATCTGAATATGCTTGCATCGATGCTCCTTTTGTTTTAATTAGTAATTTGGTAATGTTTTTTTGTTGATAACTCAATTTTAAGTTCCTTTTCAGGTCCTTCTGAGGAATGTTCCTTTAGATCCCGACGAATCAGTTAGTGAGCACATTGAACATTTCTTTTGTGTAAATCACCCCGATCACTATCTATCGCATCAGGTATGAAACTTTACCCTGATAAATAGTATGCAAAATTCCACTAAAATATTAATGTTGTGAAGAAAAATAAGTTTATGATGTTGCAATATCAACATAGAAAGGAATTGTGTAGTCATATTAGTTTTCACCTTTGATATATATAATAAATGCAGCAACATGGGTGCTCGTGCTGGATTCTCCAAATATGATTGTCTCTCCTCCAAGCTTTTGACTTTCGAGTTTCACAACAACTTTATTTATTTATTTCTTCTTTACTGCAGCTTGTTTATAATGCAAATTACCTTGCAAAGTTGGTTGAAAAGAAGAAGAGTGTACAGAATTGGCTCGTATACTATGAGAACAAATATGAGAGAAATCCTAATGAAAGGCCCACTACAAAGGTATTTTTCTTTACATGTAAAACTCTAAGTCTCTTGCCTTCCTGAATTTTCTCGTCAAGACTTTCAGTAACCTGTAAGAAGTGAATTGCATTCATAGACAGGTTTCTGGGGATTGTGGGGAAGCAAGGTGGATGCAATTGATCATTATACTGCCGAGGTCGAGAAGTTAAGTAAAGAAGTGAGTGAAAAATAACATATAAAATTTCAATCACATCTTTAATGAGCTTTCTTTCAGTTCCTCATATATCATCTGTTTCATTTTAACTTATTTTTGCATCACGTCAAAACTTCTATTATTGTCCATGTTTTTGTTAATACCTTTGCTTCCTTCATTGGATTGTAGCTGAAAAGGCTAGCACTTGGTTTATAGGTCCTCCATTTACTTTTACGAGTCCTTTCTTTGAAGATGTGACATATTTTCGCAACGATCAACATTATTAATCATGGGAAAGATTGTACACCACACACACAAAAGGAAATGAGGAACATATATGCAAACTGAGTTGTCAAATCACCTATGTATCTTGAAAGGTCTCTCTACAATATGTTTAGTATCCCTGCCCCCGATTCCCCCAAAATAAAAAAGGGAGAAAAAAGGATAGAAAGCAAAGAAAGGAAAAAAAAAAAAAAAGATGATGCAGTATAACTTTATTTTTCTTCTTTTCAAATCATTGTTTTTCCTGCATAAGTGGTCATTATTCAGGTCTCGTGCAATCAATAATCTGTCTTTAATCGAAGAACTTTCACATGTTGCACCAGTTTTAAGCAAATATTGATGCTGCATTCTTTGCTTAACATGAATTCTTTTCGTAACCGAACTTTCTTGGTGTCTAAGATGTTATTTTCGGTGCAGGAAGATATAGAAAGAGAGAAAGTTGTAAGTGATCCCAATGCTATAATTCCTGCAGCATTTGTATCATTTAAGACACGTTGGGGAGCAGCTGTATGTGCTCAAACGCAGCAGTCCAGTAACCCTACAATTTGGTTGACAGAATGGGCTCCTGAACCACGTGACATCTTTTGGGATAATCTTGCTATTCCATATGTAAAACTTGCAGTACGAAGATTGCTCATGGCAGTTGCTCTATTCCTTCTCACCTTTTTCTTTATGATACCCATAGCTTTTGTTCAATCTTTGGCAAACATAGAAGGAATTATGAAGGTCTTTCCATTCTTGAAGCCCATAATTGAGAAGTAAGTACTTTCTACATTTATTACCTTCTAGCCGCAGAAATTTTTCCTGTTTAATATGTTTAATTCTTAATACTATTCAGTATTCAAGCTTCTCAGAGTCAAAAAATGCAACTGCAATTTATAATAACACAGGCCAGGCAGTTCCCCATTGTTTACAGTGAACTATAGGCTTTAACATGTATATAAAAACTATATGACAATTTATTACCTTCTCTCAAACTTCGTGCAACAGGTAGATATGCTATTGTGGTGGCAGTTATGGCCTAACAGTTAAAGTTTCAAACACTGGAAACATTTGTTGCAGGAAGGTTATAAAGTCTGTCATCCAAGGATTTCTTCCCGGAATTGCTTTAAAGATTTTCCTAATTCTTCTCCCAAAAATTCTCATGACCATGTCACAAATCGAAGGTTTCACATCCCTCTCAGCGTTAGATAGGAGATCGGCTGAGAAGTATCATCTGTTCATTCTGGTCAATGTGTTTCTTGGAAGCGTTGTAACTGGAACAGCATTTCAGCAGCTTAAGAAGTTCGTTGACGAGCCCTCAACAGAGTATGTTCTGCTTTCATCTCAGGAAATTTTGCTAATGTTCCGCACAAGTTGTCATAGGACAACTCTTTGTATTACAGAAACAAATTTTTCTAATAATGGTCAAGAATATCACAAATTTACATGATTATCAAAGAAATATTTCCTGCCTTAAAATTTTTTAAAGAATAGCGAATGTAATGTTACCACAAACTATACATGGATCAAAGTTAACTCAACAAGACACAGTTTAGGATGAGCCTAACTAAAAGATTTGATGTAAAAAATTGTTGTGCCATATATGCCATGCACTTTCACATTGTCATTTGTTTGTTTCCAAACTGAATATTCTTTTTAGGCATGTAAAATAATATCTTGAAAGAATCCATAATGCTAAAATGGTTCACTTTCGTACTGTTTCTAACATACAGGGGACACGCCAACATGATGCCTCAATTCATTCTGCTTTTGCAGGTTCGCAAAAACTGTTGGGGACTCCATTCCAATGAAAGCTACATTTTTCATTACTTATGTAATGGTTGATGGTTGGGCTGGAATTGCTGCAGAGATTCTCAGATTGGTTCCACTGGCCATGTTCCACTTGAAGAATACATTTTTAGTTAAGACAGACCAAGATAGGGATCAAGCAATGGATCCTGGTTGCGTGGAATTTGCCATATCTGAACCTAGAATACAGCTTTATATCTTGCTGGGGTTTGTGTATTCAGTTGTCACGCCAATACTGCTCCCTTTCATCATTGTCTTCTTTGCTTTCTCCTACCTGGTTTATCGTCATCAGGTGAGTTTTCTAAATTATTGGCTATCATATTCTCGTTTTTAATAGACAACAAGAGCTGCAAATTAGAATTTATATTGCTTCAATAAGGTTTCCTTGGAATTAGCTTATGGTTTTTAACTTCTTTGATGCTTTATAATCTGGTGAACTCACTTTAAAGAGGTTTACAAATTCATGAAGAAAATAGTGAGTTTAATTTATCTGGTTATATTACATAGTTTTGGTTTGTCATTGGCAACAAATTGAGTATACTTATGGCTTCTGCAGACCAATGGGATTAATGAAAATAATCCATCCCCTCTGGTGTGGTTTTTCTTTTTTCTTTTTCCCATTTTTTTGCGAGTCTGATGCAAGATTTTAATTTAGAAATTTGTAAATAAATAGGAGCTTTTTCTGCCCCTCTTTTTCACGTACACCTGATTAATAGAGCATGCATGAGTTTATTTTGCAGTTCTGATGATTAAGAATCTATTGCCAATATAATTTTGAAATTAAAGGCGGTGCCTTAGATATATAATTTGAAATTAAAGGCGATGCCTTAGATTACTCTTATTAGAAAAACTATCATTTAATATAAAATATTATTAAATTTTATTATTCTAATATTTAATAACAATAAATTATATTTTAAAAAATCTATTGATATTAATTAATAATAACAAAGTAAAAAATATTAAAAATTAAATACAAATTTGATAATATTTTATAATAAAATCATACCAACCAATAAAAGTTGTATAAATTTGTATTAGAAGAAAAAATATTAGTAGTAGAAATGAAAAAGGATATAATTTATAAATAATTAATTAACAAAGTTATAATTATCATTGATAGAGAGAGAAAGAGTAAAAATAGTAAAGTAATTCTAATAAATGTGTGGGGTCCACGGGATAAGGAATGAAAATGGGGTTGATAGATATATAGGAGAGAAATGAGATTGACGATTCCTAAATTTGAGGTGAAACCACAATTTGATTTCATTCCTACGACTTGGTAAATACTACGAGAGTGAATGAAAAATTCATTCCTATTGTTTGATTCTCATTCTCTGAAAGTAAACATGACCTTAGATTCTGAATACAGTTTGAACAAAGTTTAGAATATAGTATCCAATGAATTCTACTGTTTGATGGTGCTTACGACGCTTATATTCTTCAGATCATTAATGTATACAACCAGAAGTATGAGAGTGGTGCAGCCTTCTGGCCGCACGTTCATCGTAGAGTGATTATTGGCTTACTTATATCCCAGCTTCTTCTAATGGGATTGTTCAGCATGAGAGATGCTGAGAAGTCATCAGCAGTCCTCGTTGCACTGCCCATTTTGACAATCTGGGTTCACAAATTCTGCCAGGGGCGTTTTGAATCCGCATTCGTCAAGTTTCCCTTACAGGTTAGTAACAAGAAATCTTTTAATCCTTTTCTCAATCTTTGTGAGAGATCATCTTGCTGCTGTTTAATTCATATATGCATCATGGGAACCCAAATAATCATATCAGTTATCAAATAATCCTGATAAAGAACACGTCCGAGAGTGTTTTTTATCATTGGCAAAAAATGCTTTTAAATGCTTTTCAATGATTTAGTGCACTCTCTATACAAACATTTGTGTTTGGCTATAATGCACAAATACTTCAAATGAGCAATGGTTAGGACTCCAATTGATAACCATTTTATTTTTAGTTTTCTGTGTGTGAAAATTAAACCTGTAAACACTACTTTCACCTATGTATTTCTTTGTTTTGCATCGTACTTTTTAAAAATATTTTCAAAATCCAAGCTAAAATTTGAAAAATAAAAAAAGGCCGTTTTCAAAAACTTGTTTTTGTTTTTGAAATTTGACTAAGAGTTCAAATGTGTTTTAAGAAAGAGGCAGTCCTGTTGGCAATGACTCGGGGCCTTTTAGTCATACCAGCTTAAAGGTTTCAAATTTGAACCTTCCGGTGAGCTTAATACCAAAAATTTTTTATGTCTTCCGAGTCTGAGTCTTGAGACAGGCGGCAGTGCCACTGGGTACAGGAGAACAAAGCTCCAACTCACAGTTAAANGTTTAATTCTTTTCTTCTTTTTTGGGTTAAATGATTTATTTTAATGTCTCACCTTCTGTTACAAACTTTTCTTTTCGGATTATTTTACTAACTAATCTGTATTTTCTCTTACTAATATCTCTCTTGATGCTCTTTAAAAGCCAAGAGGCTTTGCAACAATCAAGCTTCCTATTACATCAATATCCATATCATCATATTTAATATCAACACACAATTACATATTTTCGATTCTTCATGGTCAGGGATCTTGATACCAATTTCAGCATTTCTATTCTCTGTCCCTCTCAAAATGGGAAAAAACCACATCTGATAACAATCTTCTTTTAAAATATTATTTATTATATATGTTGTTTTCCATGTTTTGAATTTCTATGATATATATTAGTACGTGTTCTAAAAATCCCAAAAAGGAAGAGAGAGAAAGAAATTTCATCAATATGTTATGAAATTAGATCTCCAAAAACCTTGCTTTATATTTCCAAAATATATACATAGTTTTGAGAATCTTCCTAATTAAAGTCATTAGATAGAAGTATTCTCTCCGGTATTTGTGCTGTTTATTCTTTGTCTTATTTTGTTGTTGCCTTTCTTGTTCATGTTCCTGCTGCATTTTTATCGTCACGTGATCTATTTGATCGTATCATGCCTTTAATCTCAGGTTTTGTGATCCAACTTTTTCCTTGCAATATACCTAACCTTTACAAACAGACAAAAATAAAAAATAAAAAAAAATATATATTTATATATATATATATCATCGCAATAGGAGTGAAATTGAAATAGAAAACTACTGTTTTGGCAGGATGCAATGGTGAAGGACACACTGGAAAGGGCCACAGAACCAAATTTAGACCTGAAAGCGTATCTAAAGGATGCTTATGTACACCCAGTTTTCAAGGACAACTCAATGGACCCAACTGCACTCATTGATGATGAAGAAAGCAACCCTCTAGTTCCTACAAAGAGAAACTCTCAAAGGAGTAGTAAATTCCCTTCTGAAGAAAGCTCTGATTCGGATGGCTGAGTTAATATTTTATAATGGTAATTATGGATTTAGAAACAACTAAAGCATCTTTACTCATGATTTTCATCTGAAAATATATATGTCATTAGAGCTTTTACAACTCTTTGATGTAGAGCCAGGCTTTGGTCAATAATAGTGAAATTGTACTTTATTATAGAACTTTAACACGCATGCTTTGCTTGTTAGAACTAAATATAATGAAAGTGCGTTGTCTTGTTACAGCCTTTCGGATCTTTTATTTTTTAGTACCGTTGAGCTATGCTCGCTTTGGCAACCCGTTTGGATCTTGGGTTTTGTTTAATTGGTAAAGATATTATATATCCAGGAGTTAAAAACCTCAGATTTGAATGTCTGAGAATAATAAATATTTGCGTTTGGATAATGAGTAGAATTAATATATTAAATGACCGTTCGTTTTGCACGTTTTTAAATGAGGCAATTGTAAATATGTAAACGAAGTTTCAATTTTAAAATGATAACTTTATTCAAATGATATGCATCTATATATTATTGATATATGTATGTGATATTCATCTAATATAACTACTGATTGTTTGATATACTTACAATGTAAATGTGATATACATCTGATATGAATGTTTGTGTAATATGTACGTGATATACATCTGACATATTACTATATTTTGAAATACATAAAATATTTTTGCTAGCATGACAATTTTCCTTTTTATTAAATAATACGCCGTGTCAATGAAAGACCTAAAGATTTTTTTTTTTAATTCGTACATCAACATTTTGTATCCAAACGTGCATTTGTATAATTTTAAAAAGGCAAAAGAGTATGCATATGTTCACAATATTATTTATTTTTCATACCAAAAGGTTCATGCAACAAAATCAAAATAACACTTTGAGAACTAAAAACATCAAATATTTGGTATGAAAATGAAATAATTTCTTAGTTCAGTTTGGTTTTTAGAAAGGAGAGTATATAAATTTATTCAGTTTTGTTTAGTTTGATCAAATATTGGTTAATTTGACTATTTATTTCAAAATTTTGAATTGATTTTGAATTTTATCTTTTTTATAAAACTTGACATAAAACAAATACGGAATTTAAACCTACCATCTTTCCCGCCAAGATATGTTCATGTTGACGGAAAAAAAAAATATTTTTTTAACTCTATAAACATTTACCTTGCACATATTAGGTTATTATTTTGAGTTATGAATATTGTCATTATTAAATATATAAAATATATGGTTTTTTTTTTGGTTAAGGTTTGTACTTGGACAATTTTAAAGGCGGCTCAAGGCATCCCTAGAACTTGGGCGAAAATTTTCAACGCTTTTTACTTACAAAAAATTAAAATGAATACTTTATGTAAAATTCAAATTCAAATTCAAATTATATTCATTATCTTTAGGGTCGTCCATAATTATTTTAAGTTTCATTATAAAATTTTCATCAATTCAATTATTTTCTTCCAACATCTTTAGAGGACCTAAGTTTTTTTTTCTTCCTTATTTCAAATTGAGAACACTAACTATTAAAACATATTATATATATATATATATTATACTAATCAAGAGAAGAGAAGCATCTTCACTCCAAATATTTGTGGTTGGTTACCTAGGATGGAGCTTTTTTTAAAAAAAAGATTGGAGATAATATATTTTTAAAAAGGATAAAATTATAGTTTAAATATTATTTGTGTCTCGTATTTTCGATTTTAGTTCATTGGTCCATATACTTTCAAAGCATTCATTTTAGCATGTATTTACAACTTTGTGTCAATTCTAGTTCCGATATGTTTTCAAAATATCCGTTTTAATTTTTGTACTTTTAAAAAATATTCTTTTTGTCTCTATTTGCAAAACTTTAACACAAATTTATTATACACAACGAAAATTTAATTGTGATCGGAAGAAATCAGATAAAAATAAAAATGAAAGAATCCAAAATAATCCCTTTTTAGAAAATACGAGAACCAAAATAGACATTTCGAAAGTGTAAAGATTAAAATGAAGAAAAATCGATAGTATAGAGACGAAAATAAAGATTTTGAAACTACGTAAATCAAAATGAACATGGTCCATTTAAATTTTAAAAGTACTGATAATATCATAAATTGAAATAAAATAGAATCAATAAGATAAAACCAAATTTGGATTTGAAATATATTAATAAAGAGGGGTTTAAAAGCTTAAGGCTTTTCTTTAATTTTGTTATCGCCATTTTGGAGTTTTAGCCATTAATTAATTCCACTAGTTGTCTTCGATTGAAGGTTTTAGGTGGAGGTTCCTTTTGGCGATGTGTTCTTAGCCAAACCCATCAAACAAGGAGATCTCCACGACCATTCAAGATTCTTCTTCCCTCTTCAACAAAAAAATATGCTTTCGAGCACTTCATCGGGGGTCTCGAGATCGTGTTTTGGGAGAAAGATTATCATAGAAGAAGTTGGGGATTCTTCACTCTATTATATTTCTTGCAATCTCATATTGGAGTACGCTGCTCGAGATACTTTAGCTAACTTGATTAAACAACATATCAAGCTGTCGGAGAAAGAGATGAAATGATATCTCAAAATGATGTTGAGAGGGCTTTCTTGCATTCATGGTTGGAGGTTTGTGCACGTTGACCTCAAACCTGCCTCAAACCTACTAACGTTCTTATGTTTCCGCAAGAAGATGGCAGATTTTGGGCTTTCTAAGAGATGTGAGGAAGTGGAAGTGTATCTGAAGAATTCTAATAAACCAAGAACTAGAGGAATGTTGAGGTATTCTATCCCCCAAAGCTGTTGTTTATCCCCTTCTGATATCAACACTCCACTTGATGTTTGGCTTCTTGTGTATCTTAATAGATGTGATAAGTAGAAAACAAACATGGAATAGATGTAAAAACTTCATACAGTTGATGTCGAAGCTTGTGTTTAAGACGGAAGTACCCGAAATTCCAAAAGAAGAGTTATCTCGAGAAGGAAATGATTTTCTTTGGGGAGTGCTTTGATTGAGATTCTACAAGAAGATGGACGGGTGATATGTTAATCGGACATCCATATCTAGCATGATTTTGATAATCATTGTATTTATTTACTTCTTAGATATTTTTTAACAAACCATTGTTCCATTGATTGAATTTTTTAAATAAATATTCTTTATTTTATTTTATTTCTTTTACTTTTAGATTAGATTGTCGGGGATCAGACACTTTTTCCGTTAGATCTTAATGTGTTTAAATTATCTGACTTACTCTTGAACTCATCATAGTAATTTTCGGGATGAACACGTAGCATATAACTCAGCCATAAGTTACATCTACTACTTCCCTTAGGTCGATGGTTCAAATCTCTATCCCTGAATCCTTCTCCGCAAGAATAATTTCCCTTTTTTTTTGTATTTTTTACTTTTAGGAAAATGTGAGAAACCTAAAAAGGTTCTACTTGAAGATGATATAACAAAAGTGATAAAGAGGATGGAAAAATAAAAAAATAATCTCAAAGATTAAAACGAAGAACTTCTTTCGAGGTTGAAGGTTCAATCCCGCTACTGGACCAACACTAATACTGGGAGACGAAAGTTAGGGGAGCGAATGAGATTAGATACCCCAGTAGTCCTAGCCGTAAACGATGGATACTAAGCGATGTGAAAATCGACCCGTGTCCAACTTGTTATACTAATATATATATATATAATTTTTTTTTTAAATTCGAAATTACCATAGGGTTAGAGGGTGGCTTATACAATTTTTCCATTTCAAGTATGACAGAAAACACAATTATTAGAAGAAAAAAAGGGACAAAGAAACACAAAAATAATGGAAATCCAACGGTCAGAAAGCATACCAGGATGGAGAAATGGATTCCTCACGAGAAGACGAAGCAGAGTTTACGGTGCTTAGAGTTCCTGATCTCCTTCACCACAGCGCAGCAGAATCAAAGAACTGTAAGTTCAAATTCTCCAACTCCGCAATTTTCTTAAGCTTTTGCCATCTGGGTGTCGCTCAATTTTGATTTCTGATTAGGGATTTTGATTTTCAAAGCTTTACTGGATGGATTAGGTTATATTTAGTTCTGTTTCTATGTATTATTATGTAATCGTATGTTAATTTGATTTACGAAGTCGAATTTGAAATTGATTGATTGACGAGGAAATGGCATTATGATTGGGACTCAACTCGGGTTAGAGTGTATTTAGAGTGATTTTGAGATGATTGTTGAAAAAAGTGCTTTTAAAGAGAAACATTTATTCAAATCACTTCTTGAGTATCGAAAATTTTAAAAGGTGTGTGTAATAGGTTAAAAGAACTCTTTAGAAGACACTTTTATCTCTGAATAAACGCTTTAAAATGCATACCAAACGCACCGTTGTTACAATGATCCTCTATCTCTATGTTTATTTGATGAACATTGTTGTGTTTAGTACTCTAGGAGTTATGCTATTGTCCAGAAACAAAATTGATGGTTAGTTTTTGCTTTCTTGGAACAGAACATGAGCAATTTCAGTTTGGAAGATCTCCTCCTTTACAATTCTTTTTTCTTTTCTTTTCAGTTAGATGCTTTTGCAACCACAGATGGCAACTTTCCCGTCTTCACTTGTCGTACAGCCCTACAATGTACATAATTTTGGAGTTACTGAAGCATTCAGACTGGCAGCAAGTGATCACCATACACATGGACATATGATAAAGCATCAGTCTGGAAAAAGGGATGAGGTAAGAATGCTAGCTCATGGAGAAAGTAGAGCCGGCTTTGCTAAATCTTCGCGTTACAACCTTAGTAAGGCATATGCTTCATTTGGAATTTCGGTTGAGAAAAATGGATGGAGATTTGGTATCAGTGGTAAAAGTAAGGAGCAAGAGAAGGTTGCAACTTATCTATTCAGGACAGAATGTGGGGATTTGGTGAATGTTCTTGTTAGAAAGACAGGGTCCGGTTTTATGGTGTCTATAGAACTTTCTTCCGTGCAGCTGGCAAACATTGAAGAAACACCAATGCTTAGTTGGGGGGTTTACAGATCTGATTCTGCTCTTGTAACACCCAACATTCAGAGTTCACTCCCGGATGACACAATTGGGACCATTGAGACCCCTTTTGTGAATACTTCTGAAGGAAAATTTGCTGTTGAGTTAGAGTTTGATGCTAAGCACGTTCCTTTCTACCTTTCTTTTCTGTTGAAACATCCTGTGGGTGTTGATTCAGGCAGCTCTGAAATTAGAAGTCATAGGAAGACTAGCTTTTGTGTACCTGTTGGGTTTGGTCGAGGTTATCCGAGTCCGCTCGGTGTCTCCATTTCAGGGGATGGTTCCATGAATTTTTCCATCTTCTCAAGCTCTGCAGAAAGTGTAGTTTTATGTCTGTACAATGACAGCACTTCAGAAAAACCAGTAATAGAGCTAGATTTAGATCGATACATTAACCGATCGGGTAATATTTGGCATGTCTCATTTGAAAGTGTCTCGAATTTCGTTAGCTATGGTTATCTATGCAAGGGGTCCAAGTCTCATAAAAAGCAAGACGGAGTCGAGATAAGTCGAATTCTTGTGGATCCATATGCTAAGGTCCTTACAACATCTAGCCATAAAACTCATGGTCATGGACTTGGATTACCTTCAAAACTTCTTGGGCAAATATGCAAAGTACCTGCTTTTGACTGGGATGGCGAAGTCCGTCCTAACTTGGCAATGGAGAAATTGTTCACTTACCGGTTGAATGTGAAGCGTTTTACTGTCGATAAATCAAGTCAACTTACGACTGATATTGCTGGTACATTTGCTGGTCTGACTAAGAAGTTGTTGCATTTTAAAAACTTGGGAGTGAATGCAGTTCTACTAGAGCCAATATTTCCATTTGATGAGAAAGAAGGACCATATTTTCCCTCTCACTTCTTCTCACCTACAAACATTTATGGTCCTTCTGGGGGTTCCATTTCTGCTATCAACTCCATGAAGGAGATGGTGAAAGAACTCCATGCCAATGGAATAGAGGTCATGTTGGAAGTTGTTTTTACTAACACTGCTGAGGATGGAACACTGCAAGGGATCGATGACTCGTCTTACTATTTTACGAATAGGGTCGCAAATTTGGAAGGAAAAAATGCTCTGAATTGCAATTATCCCGTGGTGCAGCAACTGCTTTTGGACAGTCTTCGATATTGGGTGACTGAGTTTCATATAGATGGTTTTTGTTTCATAAATGCTTCCTCTTTGTTGCGAGGATATCGTGGCGAATTGTTGTCTCGCCCTCCTTTAGTAGAAGCGATCGCTTTTGATCCACTTCTATCGAAAACTAAAATAATTGCAGACTTCTGGGATCCACATGAGTCAATATCAAAAGAAACTCGTTTTCCTCATTGGAAGAGATGGGCAGAGGTGAATTATAAGTTCTGTAGTGATGTAAGGGACTTTTTCAGGGGAGAAGGTCTTGTTAGTAGCCTTGCAACCCGGCTTTGTGGAAGCGGAGATATATTTTCAGATGGCCGAGGCCCTGCATTCTCTTTCAACTTCATTGCTAGAAACTTTGGTCTTCCTCTTGTCGACCTTGTGAGCTTTAGCAGCAGCAAGTTAGCCTCAGAGTTGAGTTGGAACTGTGGGGAAGAAGGACCGACGAGTAATATCGAAGTTCTAGAAAAACGACTCAAACTAATTCGTAACTTTATATTTGTGTTGTTCGTTTCACTTGGTGTTCCTGTTCTTAACATGGGAGATGAGTGTGGCCAATCTTCAGGGGGTTCCATTGCATTCAAGGACAGGAGGCCATTCGATTGGGATTTACTAAAGACGGGTTTCGGTACTCAAACCACACAATTCATCACATTTTTTAGTTCATTTAGAGCAAGGCGTTTCGACCTTTTCCAGAGCAGAAACTTTTTGAAGGGAGAAAACATTGACTGGTATGGAAACAACCTATCACCACCACAGTGGGAAGATCCTTCTTGCAAATTCCTGGCTGTGATGCTGAGGGCTGATAAAGAGGAAAATGGATTGAGCGCCGAGAATCCTGAGCCTCAAAGCGACATATTTATGGCCTTCAATGCATCTGACCAATCCATAAATGTTGCTTTACCTGAACCTTCAGAAGGTACATCCTGGTTTAGGCTGATCGACACCGCTCTTTCTTTTCCCGGGTTTTTCTCGTCTGATGGTGAGCTGGTGCCAACAGTGGAATCTGTTACGTATGAAATGCAGGCTCATAGTTGTGCTCTTTTTGAGGCTAAAAGTTATAGTGACTGAAATTCTGTACATAAACCAGTAAGGAAGGCCAAATAAGGATCACTCATAGTAGCCAACTATATGTAAATTCACTAGTTTCTTCCATTAAAAGTATTGTCTGTCATTACATAGACATTTGTTTGCAACAGAGAGAGAGGGGAAGCTCTAGCACAATGTTATTTAAACTAGACTATAAACTACTCCCAATTGTCTGCATAGCTAGTATAATGCATCACAGGATTAGCTTGAGGCGGAGACTGCGGCTGAAAATAAGGATAAGCAGGTAGAGGCGGTGGCAGAGGTGGTTGCGAGTAGTAACCATGAGGTGGTATGAGCCTATGGCTGGGAACTGGCTGCTGATACGGCCATGTTGGTCGGTATCCGAGTCGAGGAATGCTCTGGGAGTACGAATATCCATGAACATTGGAAGGCATAGCAGGCAAGCTCCGAGGCCCCCAACCGGGTTCCTTCATTGCCATTGTCTCCGGTACGCACTTATGCTGGAAATGCCAATCAAACTGCTGTTTAGCATCTTCATTGTTTCTATCAGATTCAGCACGCTTCGACTGCTCCGTTGAGCAGTCGGGGCCAGGTCCCTGTTGAAAGAACCAGAGCTTGGCTTCTTTGCCCATTTTTTTAATTTTCTGTAAGAGCAGCACAGGATCAATGTCACCTGAAACTGTTACCAGCCCCTTATCTTGGTCTATGGCTACAGATTTCACTCCTACCACAGTAAATTCACATTCGAAGAGGAAAAGAAACACAGAGAACAGAAGGGTAAATAAAAGAAGCTATATTGAGGTGAAAATGATGAAGAGTGCAGAGGTTTTTTTTTTCCTGCTAACATACCATTTGATTTGAGGAGCTTCATCTGTAGTTTAAGAGGGCACTTTTGACAGCATTTGATGTCCATTTTTATGGTGCAAATCTGCAGATAAAATTGCAGAAGATGTATAAACAAGGAAGGAGAAGAATGCTGGAAATAGAACCGACAGAAGGCTTACTGGAGAAGATGACTGTTGATCTTTCGCCATTGGAACTGATTGAGCTCCAAATAATCTTACCAGTGACAACATAAATGTAGAGAGAGAGAGAGATTTTCCATGGAAAATTGAAATTTGTGAGGATTGAGGAACAGAATTTGCTTAGTTTCTGTGGATGCCATATATAAATCAAGAGAGATAGCTTAGAGAGAGATTTATGGAAGGAAATATGAAGAAAAAATTAGAGGTATTTTTTAGAGAAATTTCATTTGGATAGGCAAAATTTTGATATGTTATAAATTTTTTAAATTTTCAAATATAGAAAGCGTGGATTTTCTTATTGTATTTTATATTATGCAATTGGATTTGGATTGTTTTATTTTTTTGTAGAATTTCAAACTTTTTGCTATGTTTAAAAATATTGGTTGATTTTATACTATATATATATATGTGAATGCACCTTCTTACTTTATTTATATATATATATATATATATATATATATATATATATATATATATAGAAAAAGAATAAGAAAGATTATGCAAAACTACTCATCAAAAAGGGGAAATAATGGAAGAGATTATGCAAATCTACTTAAATATGCTGATTATGCAATTTTACTCCCATAAAATATTCATTATTGCAAAGAAAACCTTTTCATATGAGAAAAATGTTGGTACAAACATGGTATTAAATACTATTGACATGTCCATGTATCCATAGGTTCGATCTAGATAAATCGACATTTCTATAATATTATAAAAAAATCGATAAAATATGAAAAATATCAACAAATTTTCTATAATATAGACGTAATATTAATATTAATCATTTTTTACTTATTTAGAAATAATGAAACGATTATTTATTAATTTAAATATTTTTTCGAGTTTTTTACTTTTATATATTTTATAAAAATATCATCGACATCAATATTTTATCAATATTTCTATTGACATTTCTACGAAATTGAAATTTCGACATTTTCATTTAAAACCTTCAATACCAGGTAAAAGTTGGATTATTATTATTAGTATGATAAGCAACTTATAGGTTTTTTTTTTTT
>NW_019104553.1:432668-453969 GCF_001995035.1 Momordica charantia | reverse complement strand
TTAATTTTGAGTTGCCATTGTTGAATGATTTATGAAGATTGCTTTCCATATAATATTTTCATGCTTTTAGAAAGTTTGTCTAAATATGGGAATTTTCCACTTTTAATATAAAGATATCTAAATTTCTTCGTTTCAAATTTAAATTTTTGGTTTCTATATTCTCCTCCCCAAATTTTTGTATAAACTTCGTTACTTTTCAAATTATCATCGGATCCGGTGAATCACATAATGCACTTACAAGAAACTAAATTCGATTTATTGTTCTGATAAAAAAAAAAATCAATTTATTGTATTACTTTCTATTTGGGTCGTTGATAATTTATATCTAGGAGTTTTTGTTATTTTGATCCTTATACTTTCAAAATATTTATTTTGGTTCCTGTACTTTTAACTTTGATATCTTGTTTTTATTTTTAATCTTATTTTTTCTATCACAATTTCAACATAATTTTATACTCGATATATTTATTAAAATGTAACCCTAATTTCATATTAAAGAGTTTTTGTTGAGCATAAAACTTATGTTAAACATTTAGAAATAAAGATCAAAATGATCACTTTTTCAAAGTAAAAGAACCAAAACGAATATTTCAAAAATAGACATATATAATTAATCAAAATTAAAAGTAAAACAGTATTTTAACCTTCTATTTAGTCTTTTTCAGTATTAGTGTTGGTATTATGGTTCCTTCTCCCTTTTCACTTTTATATTATTTTATTTAATAATAGTATCATTTTATCCTCAACCTTAAAACAATAAATTTAATTTATAGAAATATTAATTAATTTTTATCATAAAAAATCTAAACAAAATCTTGTAGGTTAAAATCTCGATACTTTCTTTAGGGAAAAAGTAACATTTGTAGATTCTATAAAAGAAATGATCGACTGACCTTAAAATATAGGGGCAAATGTGACAAACATTGGCCTAAGGTCTCAATCCCATCTCATTCAAACAGCTAAATTATCAGTGATAGTAAGAAAACAATCACAAATACATTTGGGGAATTTCCAATTCAATGTTAGACTCAAGAACAGCATTCCTCCCAGGACCGAAAAGCCAGAAAACTTCTCGACAATGGAACGAGCAGCTAACCGTGGCAGTGATCATACACTAAAACAATCAACTACCAGCTGAATTTCAAAGACTAAAAAGAGAAACATGTAATTTAAATAAATCTTCAACGAAATAAGTCAACCTGAAGTGCATGACTATGCCATCACCATTTATGTACTCTAAATTATGTTCAGCTAGAAAATTATTGGCAATCAACTTAAAATGGGAAAGAAGAGATGAAGATGAAGATCATCTTGATGGCTTGTGCTCTATGAGAACAGTAAAATGGAACTTCCTTAATTTATGCAAATTTAACACAACATCCTAATAATCTCTCAAGTGCCTAAAACAAGTAACTCATCAACACCGACTCAGTAAATAATGTCGAATGGCGCCATTTTGTCAAGAATCTTCAAAAAAAATTGTTTGGCACACCTTTGCAATGCGTATAGAAAGAGATTTCAAAGATCAAGGCTTGCAGTACCTCCCCCCTCAGCTGAGAACTTTAGAAACTACTCCAGCACCAACCGTTCTACCACCTTCCCTTAGGGCAAATCTTTGTCCTGTAAATGATAGAACATGAGACTTTAGGGAGAATTTTTTTATAACAAGAAACACCATAATACAGATTATGAGCCCAAACGAACATGTCAAACGTAACATGTCTTAGAACCAGTATCAGACTCGGATTCAAATACATTAACATGTAAACAGTCAAGGCTCTCCATAATTAAAACCTGTAACTTCTCTATTTTATATAGATAGGCTCGTGCACATGCACACCTCAACTAAGACTATGAGAAACTAGATTCTATAACATTTGATATCAAAAAACTTAAAAAGATATTTATATCTTATGTAGGAGTCTGTAATAAATGTTTTTGGGCAACGAATGCATGTTTCATTAATTGCAGGGTGTGCGAGTTAATTAGTCGCCCATATCTACCAAAGTTTTTACTTTTGGGATCTTCCTATTTCTGTCAAGCCAGATATTCTACTAAATTTCCAAAAGGGCAGTATTCCACAAAACTTCTCCGATACCTCTGAAGACTCTCCATTATATAATAAAAATGGTAAAATGTGGAAACTGTAGCATCCCATACAAACTTATGTCGAGGAATGGGCCAGATGAGCAGAGGTCTTGTGGAGAGTTTTGGTGGGGATGTATCACAATATATGTTAAGAATTTTTCTTTTTTTTGATATCTGTGTGTCCGCACCAGCTTGCGCACACCTTGACTAATCACGGGTCAACTGCCTGACCCTACTACATTTGGTTGACAAGGTAACTCAGTAGGATATTAAATCCTAGGTAGGTGGCCACCATGGTTTGAACCCATTCCCTCTAAGCTCTTTGCTATTTATAATTGCCCTTATTGACCACTAGGCCATCCCATGATGGTTAATATATGTTTCTTATTAATAGTTGGAGCCCTTCTTATTGTCATTTTTTTGGCTCCTTTTGTTTTGGGCTAGTTTTGGTTTCTTTCGCATTGCCCATTGTATATCCTTTCAATTTCTCYATGGAAGAATGATTCTTCTTATAAAAAATTCTTTAATTCTAGGATACTTGGCTTTCTACTTCATGTATGCTACCATAAGGAACTTACTAATCTTTTACCTATATTTTCCGGAAGAGAATTTCTCATCCTCTATCTAGAAATTATTCTTCTTCTATTAGTACATTCATATTTTCTATCATACCTTTATACATGTTGGGATGTAGAGCAACAATCTCATCAGGTAAATATTCTTTTTTTAGTAATGCATTCTTGTTTTTAATCGAGAGAGAGACTACCATATATTTAATATATTGTAATACAGTAACAGAGTCACAAAAAATACAAATATTACCATACATGTTATCATAACTGAAAACTAATATGCATGACATACTAAATTGGGATATCATAATGGGAAAGTATAATAATAAAAAAAATAAAACGAATGATCATTACAATCATAGGCTTTTCTATCCAAAACTTCAAAACTAATTTTTATTCCAACCACTGTGGTATTTTTCAATTGTCTTGTCCAATAAATGCCCTATTGTTTCCAGTGAACCCAATAATTGTTTTGTTTTATCCACCGAGTATTGACGTCTTAGGACTGTCCAAAAGCGTCAACATTGAGCATGTTGAATACATGTCCAGAGGCTGGTAGCAAGGTATTTCTAATTCTATCCTTGGATGTATTAGACTAGACTGCCATTTCTCATTTACCAAAACTTGGAATGCACTAAACTCAGCCACAAATTTTAAGCAATGCATCAGAAAATATTTCGTCATGGTAATATATAAACAAATAAAAGAAAATAATTATTAGCTTTAGCTTTTATGTCCCAAGGGAATTTAAATGTGACACACCTGCTTCCAGGGGAACGGGTGAAATTAATTCAAAAGTTGCTGTCACGTTGTCACCGGGCATAACCATCTTAACATTTTCAGGTAATTCAACCTTTCCAGTGATATCTGCAGTTCTCATATAAAACTGAGGTCTATAGTTGGACATAAAAGCAGTGTGTCGGCCACCTTCCTCTTTCGTGAGGACATATATCTCGGCCTCAAATTTCTTGGAAGTTTTCAGACTTCCAGGCTTTGCAATAACCTATATAAAAATAAAATAAAGAAGCAACCGCAAACATTCATATCCAGAGTGCAGGATATTACCTTCAAAATATAATTCAGTGAGCCTACGAGGTTAAAGAACAGAAATATAATGATTTTCAATGATGATCATAGAGACTCCTATGACTTTGTAATCTAGTAATTTTTGTAGCTTGAAGTAGGGGGCTTTCTTATACTTTTATTTTTTCAAAAAAGTTACTAGTCCACATCACTATTTTATCGTTTTGCTAGCAAGTTTAAATTATGATTTTGCCATTGTGTTACAATGAGTTGCAATGCAATTTACTAATTAAACCAACAGAAATTACTCATATATTGTCCAAAAAAAATGTTTGATGCCTAATGATAAGACAATGAGCATGATATTGTGTTAAAGGTCTTATAAAAAGAAAGATATTGTGTTAAAGGCAGAACGAAATAACCTTCTACCTTATTGTCGTAATATTATTTATATTGATCAGTGTTTTCAAGGCGCAAGGCACAAGGCGCACCTCAAGACAACAAGCCCGAGAGGCGACAAAAAGGCGTTGCCCGAGTGAAGTGAGGCGCACTTAATAAAATAATAAATAGCAATTTTATGTATAAAAAATACTCTAGATGAAGATATTTGTAAAACTATTTAATGTGCATATAAATTTTAACTTAAAATAAAAAATTTAAATTTAAAAAGAAAATAATAAAATTAGAGGATAAATAAATAGAATACTAAAATAAAATAAAATTTAAATCACAAATTAAGTTAAATAAAATAATTTATTCCCATCTTGCCTTTTCTGCCAGATGGCAAGATAATTGCATGCAATTAGTGCCTTGAGAACCTAAAAGGGAATAGGAAAAGACTCCATGAAACATTAAATACCCAACTCTTTTATTCTATTTTTTAATTCTTCTTCTACTTCGTTTCCGATTCTTCTTCTTCTTCATCTATTACTCTTCTTTTCTTCATTTTTTAGCACAACCAGTTCATAGGTGAGTGAGACTAGATCTTTTGGTTGCTTACAAAGAAGGAGAAGGAAAGAGAGATGGCCTCATAATCGTGCAGTGACTTGGCAAAGGCGGCGACAACGAAGGAGGAAGGTTTTTGGGTGTGGGTATTTCGATTTTTGGGTGTGGATTTTCATCTTTTTAGAGTTTCTTTAGTGGGTTTTTAACATTATAACAAAATGAGTTTTTAACATTATAACAAAAAAAAAAAGGTAAGGTCGCATCGCTTCAAAAAGGCGCTTGCCTTGGCTTATGGCGATGGCGCCAAGGCGCCCAAAGGCGAGCACCCGATTGAAGGTGCTCACCTGGGCACCTTGCAAGGCGCACCTAGGCGAAAACGCCTGGCCTGAGGCGAGCGCCCGGGTGCGCCTTGAAAACACTGATACTGATATTTTCCAAGAAATGCAAATTTGACAGAAGTTTTCACTTCAGGACGAGTGATGCCAAGTACCTGCCCGCGTTGAATGTCTTCTCTTTTTAGACCACGGAGAAGGAGACCCACATTATCACCAGCCTAATAAAATTTAAAAAAAAATAAATAAATAAAACATTAGACAAAAATAGTACAGGGATTTTCCAACTCCTTTGCCTTGTTCTACTGGTGGTTCTTTCACTGTCGCTGTTCCATTCTTTGAATTAAATTTCATGTATAAAAAAAACATAACACAAAAAGAGGCCCAATACAATACTTATTTGTATTTAAGTAACCTTCTGTTTTATGGCTCTGGACTTTCCTTTTTTATTGCACTTCTGTATTCTTCATTTTAATTTGAGCTATCTTTTCATATATATTTTTTATAAAAACAAACATTAATACGAGTTATAGAAAAAAATAGTCAAATACCTGTCCTTGATCCAAGATTTTCTTGAACATCTCAACACCAGTAACAGTAGTTTTCAAAGGAGGTCCCTTCAAAAGACATCGCAAAGAAAGTATAATCAAACAAATCTTTAATTTTCAGGAAAAAATATCATAATGCTAATACACAATACCCAGCCCACAAGTGAAAATCATCCCTAGCTAGTTGCTGACTCCGAAGTGCACAAGGTGTACATGCCCATGCCCACCAAACAAAACATAGTTTGAGGATATATGTGGTACATTGATTTACCTGAGCTAACCCTAGAACTTCAACTTCTTCACCAACTTTAATAGTTCCCTGCTCAACACGTCCAGTAGCAACAGTTCCACGACCCTTCAACATAAATAGAAAGAATCAAGTTCACATCAAGAATAACTCTTCATAAATAATTTCAGTAGAGCGTTAACAAGGTATTGAAATTACAAGGTAAAGTGAGCTCATACTCAACATATTAGTATTCTAAACACTGATTTTGTAAAGCAAATTAGACTATCTTGTAGACAAAATGAAGGCAACGCAATGAAAAGGGCACCATAGGTACATATGGTAATGCCTACACCAAAAATGTCAAGTACTCAACTGGCTAAGTTCCAACTTGATGATATGCAACCTATTCTAAGCAACTGCCAATTTCTATTATTTATTTTTTAAAGAGCATGTTCATAGACAAATAGTTAGAAGAAAAAAGTAGAACACGATGAGAATTCCTGTAGGCTCTTACAAATAAATAATAAATAAAATTTACAGAATGAGGCATTCCCTACAAATGTAATGTGATATAGTACCCATTGCACATTCTCCATACCTGAATAGAGAAAACATCTTCAATTGGCATCAGGAAAGGCTTGTCAAGCTGGCGAACAGGGTCAGGAATGTACTCATCGACAGCATCCATCAACTTTAGAATAGCCTTTTTACCAATTTCTTCATTTGTACCCTGTAATGCCGATAAAGCAGAACCTCTAATGATGGGAATGTCATCACCAGGGAACTTGTAGAAGTTAAGAAGTTCTGCCATAAAAATAAACCACTATTGAAAAGGTTTCCAATATTATTGACATCCTAGTAACAGTAGTTGCACCCAAAATACAACTGCATCCAGTCATACCACGAAGCTCCATTTCCACAAGGTCCAACAATTCAGGGTCGTCAACAGCGTCAACTTTATTCAAAAAGCACACAAGTGATGGAACACCAACCTGATTGATGCAATACAACAAATCTATTGTGCATCAGCATTGTATCCCGAAAGCAGATAGAAACAAGGCTAAAAGCTGCAGAAAACATATATGCTACAACAAACCAATGCACACCTGACGTGCTAGTAGAATATGTTCCTTGGTCTGAGGCATGGCACCATCAGGGCCAGACACAACAAGAATACCACCATCCATTTGAGCAGCACCAGTAATCATGTTCTACACAAATTAACACCATCTTTCACTAATTGTTCTTTAAAAGCTCAAACAATTAGAAAAAGCGCAACCAATTGTTGTAAATGTTGTGCCGTGGAAGTTACGACAAGATAAGAACACTAACTTGTATTTCTGTAACAAGAGTTCCGAAACATCATCTTCCCAAGATAATAAAGATAATAGTATAACTTGTCAGCCAATAAATGGCATTCATCTTGGATCTGCCTTAAGTACCCACATTCTAGTTGAAAAGGGCATTCGTCAATTCGACCTACACTTATTTATGCTTAACTACTCACTACTCCTTGTTCATAACATTTATATCAACCCCCAATCACGGGTAGAACTGAATAATAAATTAGTGTGCTCTACTTTAAATTAAAAAAATATCAATACATAGCTTACTTTAACATAATCAGCATGTCCTGGACAGTCTACATGTGCATAATGTCTCTTGGCAGTCTCATACTCTACGTGAGCCTGCAGAATTAGAATTATCATCAATGGCAGAAAATGGAAACTACATACTTCTCCGTAAAAATAGTGTCAGTGGCTGTCAAATAAAAAATTGGCCTCCAACCGTTGCAATGGTGATTCCTCTCTTTTTCTCTTCTGGGGCTTTATCAATTTCATCAAATGCCACAGCCTTAGCTTTGCCTTCCTCGGCCAAAACCTAGAGTAAATTGAAATTCAAACAATAATTTCAGGCATTAAGTATCCGACATTTACATGTAATTTGCAAACAGCAATACATCAATCCTTCTATAAAATATAGTTTTATTTGCAACGCAATAATTATATCAAGTCAACCAAAGATACACTAGCAGTCAGGTCGAGCAACAAAAAGCATCAGTAATCCAACCTTCGTAATGGCTGCAGTCAGTGTAGTCTTTCCATGGTCAACATGCCCAATTGTCCCCACATTCACGTGAGGCTTTCTGTCGAGCAGAGCAAAAAAGTACAGGCATATCATCAACAACTACAGAGAAATATGAAAACAACGCCATAAACTAAAACACAAATTCTCTCTTCTCTCCCCTAATACCCCACGATCCAGCACTCGCATATACAACCTGGGCAACTTCAAAACTAGAAATTACTTACGTGCGAGTGAAGGTGGCCATGGATCTCCACCAAGGAACGGGACTCGAAGTTGCATCGTCTCTGGAAATTAATTCGGAGATGGAGGAATGGGAGGAAGCGGATCCTCTGCAACACCATGAAAGTGGAGACGAGAGGGCATGGAGACGCTTGGAGGTGGTGTGTCGGAGAGCAACCGAAGCCATGGAACTGAAATCGGTCGTCGGAATCGGAAGCAGCCCTAGAAGAAACTACAGAGCAAAGCTTCTTGATTCTGCTGGGCGGAAACTTTTTGGGGTTTTAGAGAGACATTGTTCTGCGAGGGTTTTAGAGCTTATGGGCCTGAACGTGCCCTCTAATGGGTTGTGTGGTCGGCCAAGGCCCAATGGATCAAACAACGTCTCGCTCATCCTTGCAAACGCCACTATTTAAATTTAAAACAACCTAATTGTTCACATAATTTAAAAATATTTCAAAGGTGATTGAATTTTTATTTATTTATTTTGTTCTTTTTATAATGGTAATAAGTTTATCTTTAATATTTTTTTAGTTTTTAGGGAAGATTCATTTACTAACGTAACATAGTCAGTTTCATTTGTTAGAACAATGTCTATATCGATCTTCATACTTAGTATTTTTTAAAAATAAAAATAAAAATCTTCATTCTGATTATCCATTTTTAATTATAAGATTTATATGAATTTTAAAATTTTATTATACTCACCATTACGTGTGTTAAAGATATATGACAATTATGATGTAGCGTGAACATCTCTTTCCTCCAAAGTTTCAATATCCCTATTCAAGAAGGGGGAGGGAAAAAAAACCCACGCCTAAAAACGCTATCCAGTCTCGATTGTGTAGTCGTTGTTAATTATTTGCATGTAGTTAATCTAGTGCTCTCATCAATCATCATCATCCACATGTTTCGCAGATTTCAATGGAGTGCGCAAGATAAAGCGATTATTACAGAGCTGAGCAACACGATCAATTGTTCCCATCACTTCCCTTGCCCCTCTTTCGCTCATAGCATCTGATTCCCCCCATTTCTTCCAATTTTTTCTTACCAGATTTCGTTCATTCTGCAATCCAATCCAGAGTTCCAACTCCCAACTACCCAATTTTTTCTACCATTTATCCCGCTTCTCCCTACGATTTCCGTGGCTCCGTTGGTGGGTTTTACGTATCATGAAGAGTAGAGGATTCGGGATCTGAAATTGGAATTTGTTTTTGTTTGTGGCGGTTGAGGATGCTTCCGTGGGGAGGTCTTAGCTGCTGTTTGAGTGCAGCTGCTCTTTATCTTCTTGGAAGGAGTAGTGGCCGGTCAGTTATTGTTTTTAGTTTTATTTTTGGCCTTTTTTGTGTTTGCATATTGACAGGATTACTCATTCGCAAGTTATAAGTTCACAAAGACTACTACTTATTTGTTGTTTTATTGTGTTGCAGGGATGCGGAGTTATTGAAATCTGTCACGCGGGTCAATCAGTTGAAGGAATTGGGTAGGCAATTCGTTGTTTTAGTAAAGATGTGGTTAATAGTTATCCTTTGCATCAGCATCACTTTCAGTTTTCCAAAATGAGCTCGAGAGAGATTGATTTTATGGTGCAAAATGTTGTAACTTATAAGTCAGTAGGTTTGCCCTAGAAGTTATTATTTCAATCAGGCGTCCTAATCTTTCATTTTAGTCATCACAAGACCATCTGTTTGAAAATTCCCTCGTTTCTTCGTTTTTGCTTATGCTTTATGGAATATGGATAATGGCCAGTGAAATAAATTTTGAGATGTTAGGCTTGGTATACCCTTATTCATGAAGTGTGCGTGTGTGTTTTTTTAATAATTTTAAATATGTATTGTTGTCAAGTAAATGATGAGAACCCGATGAATGTCTTGATGGTTAGGGTTTGGGATGTTTGGTGGTAATGCTAATTCTAGGTTCAAGCCCCAGGTTAATAACCTAGTAACTTAAAACTCTTGCTGTCTCCTAATGTTGGCCTTGGAGTGCTAAGCCTCTAAGTGGACCATGGGCATAATATAAATAGTGAGACCCTGGTATCCTGATTATAATAAAAAGAAAAAGAAAGTAAATCACGTCCACTTAGGTTGGTTCTTTTGAACTCACCAACTCCTTTGTCCCATTTTGCATCACAATGAGCTTTCAGGCTACATGTAGTTAAGGTTGTCGTTCACTTGACATCACTACTTGCAACCACATGCTTTTTACTTCAATTGTTTTGAAAAACATGTTGCTGTAAAAAGAACCAAGTGAAAGGAAGAAAAAACAACTTTTATAAAACAATTATGAAACATGTTTTAACACATTTGTTCCCTAAGACAGGGTAATGTTTTTGAGAAGTAATAATAACTCTCAAAATTAAATTCTTTGCTTAGCTTGTTTCTCATTGGAGGATTGACACCAGGGAAACTTTTTTGCCTTTACCTGTTGTGATGTGTCGTTTCTATTGGAAGATTTGAGTCTCGATCTTGTATTTTTTTTTGTGTATACTAGTTTTTGGTTTCACTTTCTTTGTGTGAAGTTGTGAACAATGGTTCTTGTACTTCCAACCTTTTGAAAGCTAGTTTTGAATAAATAAATAAATAAATAAACTTTATGTTGCAACACAGATGCTGGCTCCCTAGTACATTTAACATTTAATGTCATTTAGTCATCTACTGTTTTGCTGTTAAAGGTATTTTCATTTCTTGTTTTATATATCTGAATGTTTTTCCTCAAGTTATTTATTTTAGAAGCATTTCTTTGCTTTTCAGCTCAATTGCTTGAGACTGAATGTGTATTACCTCTGGTTGTTGCAATTTCTGGAAGAGTTAGCTCTGATACACCAATAAAGTGCGAGTTTAGTGGTTTGCGGGGTGTAATTGTGGAGGAAACGGTAATGGATGTTATTTTCTTTGCTAGAGTACATTCAACATGAATTGAACACAACTTAGTGCTTGTTTTTCTTTAGGCAGAGCAGCATTTCCTGAAGCACAATGATGCAGGATCATGGATTCAGGATTCTGCACTGATGCTATCCATGAGTAAAGAAGTTCCTTGGTATCTGGTGAGAGATATAATATTTCTGTTACACCCCTGATGTCTCCCAAGTCCAGACCTTGGGGTGGGTGCGGGTGCCCATGAGTATAGGGGAGCAAAGCTCCAACTCCCGGTTATAAAAAACAAATAGTTATGTTGATCAACCTATGTGGGCAGGGTGGATAGATTGAGTTCATTCTTCATACAGGGTAAAATACACTTTTTGTCCATGAAGTTAGGCTTAATGTCTCTAGTCCCTAAAGTTTTAAAAGGGACACTTTAGTCTTTGAGATTTGAGAAATGGTTCTAAATAGTCCTTATATTTCTTTGACTGTTAGAAAAGATGATTTGGCAGGAACTGATTGGCTGGACTCGATTGATGTGACAAATTTTTAATGAGTTGGCTAAAGATAATGCCTTTACACACACACACACTCACATATATTGGTTGTTGGTGGCATTATCTCTCTTCTTCCCCTCCTCTCGCTTCTGTTCTTTCTTCCTCATCCTCCGACTGGACTCGTCACCCCCGCTTTTGCCATGCTGCCATCATCGCTGCCCAGCCACCATCTTCATTGTCACTGCAAAGGCCCTTGCCCATCCATCCCATATATGGCATGTTCCATGAGGCTCGTTCAAATCGGTAAAGAGGAGCTTTTCGTTCCAAATCTGTAAGGAGGATTGTTCCTTGGAACAAGGAGGTTCCCCATCCAGATTTGAACGAGGGTCAAGTCGTTCCTACTATAGATCTAAAACAAGGAACTGAAAAGGAGGAAGTTCCTCGTTAGAGGCTCAATCCTCCTTGGGCAGCGACGAGGGGGGTTGGGTTCGCTGGGTTGGGTAGGAACGTTGGTGACAGCAACAAGTCTTGTCATAGGATGAGAATGAGAAAGAGAAAGAGAGAGGAGAAAGGAAGGAGAGAAAGAGGTGGGGGAAAAGAAAGATAATCCCACACCAACCAAAAAAAATATAAAATCATTATTTTTTAGCCTGCTCATTAAAAAAATGTTACATGAATCGAGTCCAGTCATTTAGTGCCACATAATCTTTTATACAGGTCAACTAGTGGTCAAAGAAGTTTATGGACCATTTAGAACTATTTTTCAAACATGAGGGACTAAGATGACCCTTTTGAAACTTTAGGGACCAAATAAACACCAACTCCAAAACTCATGGACCAAACGTGTATTTTACCCCTTCAAATATGATGATTGGCGTGAACCCATAAAGTTACCATTTTTTCTTTTTATCAGGATGATGGGACTGGTCGTGCATTTGTGGTGGGGGCCCGAAGTGCCACAAATTTTATATTACCAGTAGTGAGTGAGGTATTTGAAGAGTCTGGCAGATCCCTTATGCGTGGCACATTAGATTATCTCCAAGGACTTAAGGTTTGTTTTGTTCAGTAGATGTTGCATTTAGTATAATGTGCTTGCAATAGTCTCATTGAACTGATTTTATAATTATTCTCTTCTAAGATGCTTGGAGTGAAGCGAATAGAACGCGTGCTACCTACTGGTACTTCCTTGACTGTCGTTGGTGAGGTATGCAATGTTGACTCATATTATCTTGATGGCTCAATTACATATCATTCTATTAGTCCAAGACTTATTGGCTTCACCTACATTAAAGATCTTTATGTGGAAAACAATAAAATGTTATTCAACCAGCAACTTGCAGGATTTTTCCTGCAATAAACCAATTAGTGATTGAGTAGAAACTAGAGAGAGCTGGTAAATAGATGTTTTTACACTTTGTAAGAACTAGTAAATGGGATTTCGTGGTTTGGATTATGGCAAGTGAGGGAGAGAGACAATAAAATGCAAGGTGTTTTCCAGTATTGTTTGGGTCACAACTACTCTATAAGGCCATGCCCGAATGAAGCAATTTAATATAGCAAGTTAGGAACAAAATATTTATGTTTCCTTTTAAAAAAGAAAATATGGTAACAAAAAATCGCAATCATAGATCATCTGAAGAAAGACTTCCTCTTTTTAAGCATGTGTCGTATAGGCTTCATCAAATTTGTTTGTCGACCTCTCTTCATCTTGGTGATGTTTTATGCTCGAGCCCCATTTAATGCTATAAATAAATCTTCTCTGGAGTTATTTTGTTCATTCACCCAATGTACTCATGCTCAAAATGGAATGAGAAGGCTAGGTTTCCAATCAACTTATATAGAGCAGAGCACTGTCTAATAGAAGTGTGCAGACAGCAGTGTAAGCAACCAGACGATTAATAGGCTGGTAACTAAACACAAGCATCTGCAAAGGACCATCTGGAATTCTCCCAAGGAACGTTCCTTTCATGAACAGTGGTTAGATGTTGCAGTAGCGATTTGGTAGTTTGCAACATGACAATGTAGAACAGAACCAAGGAGGGAAGAAAATCTTCTGATTCTGGAAACGAGTAAATAATAAGAACCTGATCAATTAAAGAAAGACTGTCACTAATATTTGTACCATGTATAAAGATAAGGTCATTATTGAGTGAAATATAATTTTGAAGGAAATTCAAATATAGAAAATATTATAAGAAAACTGAGAGATAAGGCTGATGGAAACGATTATCTGGAAGTAGAGTCTCATGACGGATTTTGCAGTAAACCATCATGGGATGGTCTAGTGGTCAATAAGGGCCAATGTAAATAGCAAAGGGCTGAGAGGGAATGAGTTCAAACCATAGTGGTCACCTACCTAAGATTTAATATCCTACGAGTTACCTTGTCAACCAAATGTAGTATGGTCAAGCGGTTGGCCCGTGATTAGTTAAAATGCGTGCAAGTTGGTCCGGACACACGGATATTCAAAAAAAAAAAAAAAAGAGGACAGATTTTGCAGTTATTTCCATGGTTGTGTTTTGAACCGAGTACACTCTAACTTTTTGCTCAGGAGAAAATATTGGAGGTGGGAGTGGGTGGGAGGGCAGGTATTGTTACCATCTGTAAGAAAAAGCCCAGAAGAGAAAACATTCATTGATTGTTTTCTCTTTTCCTCTTAATGAAAAACTAAAAAAAAGTGAGATCACTTGAAACAATAGGATCTAATAGAGGATTTAAAATTCACGTTATGTTTTTCTGACAACACTATTTATGGCTCTAGTTTTTGTTACACCATGCAGCAACCATCTTCAGCTCTATTAATATAGTCAGAGTTACATTAAATATATGCCACGCTCATGCTACATTTTTTAATATATACATTTTTGCTTCCGATTGTTCAGCCCGACCAAAATATAAATGTAAAGAAATAAAAGAATTAATTTAAACTGTGGAATGCAGAGTGTAATAAAATATGCATGTTTAGACACGGCACTAAAAGGTATAACCATGATTTTCTTCTGAAATACTTACGAAACTTCTGTTTGATCTTTACAAGGCTGCCAAAGATGACATTGGTACCATCAGAATACAGAGACCACACAAGGGGCCATTTTATGTCTCCCCGAAAACAATTGATCAACTCATAAGCAATCTTGGGAAGTGGGCAAGGTTGGCTATATACATTTATCTATAGAAATTTTTTATCTCTTTATATGCTTATAATGTATACATTGGGCATTTGTTTCCCATGCTCTCTTATAAGTTATAGCATGGATACTTACCAGGTGGTACAAGTATGCTTCCATGGGTTTGAGCATATTTGGCTTGTATCTCATCACAAAGCATGCTATTCTCTATCTCATGGAGAGAAGGCGTCGCTGGGAATTGCAGAAAAGGTGTGTCCGGTTGAGGTTCTTTTATTTTTTTCCTTTTTCAGATGTGACATCTGAATGTTGAATGCAAACAGAGGTGATTAATTGTTATATCAAGAAAGCACTTCTAGTTCTAATATGTATCATTCTAAGAGACAGCCAACTATAAACATAGATGCTTATAATATAGCAGCCAACCTTATGGACAACCTTTTGTGTCTCTTTTCCATCCCCATGTTTTTTTATTTTCCTGCAAGCTAGCTGAGAATTGTTCCGATTGTACAGGGTTCTAGCTGCAGCTGCCAAGAGATCAGGCCAAGAAAATGAAGGTATAATTTCAAAATTTTGATATATTACCTTTCGAACTATACATACACATGGATGAGACTAAAAATACATTGCTTCAGGGGAAAATGAAAAGACCAACAATGGATCAGATAGTACGAAGAGAGACCGGTCAATGCCAGACCTTTGTGTAATATGTCTTGAGAGAGACTACAACGCTGTTTTTGTCCCGTAAGAGCTCTCTCTATTCACTCCACTCCAAACGCACACACGCGCGCACACATACACAAATGTTTCTCACATGCCTGAAAAGTCTCTATTCACAGATGAGAGAATCAGTGAAATTGTCTAATATCTTCACTTATTTCCAACATTAATGGTGAATAGGCCTAGGAGACACTAATATATTCTGAGAATGGGAGAACTTTGAAGAGATTACAGACAAGTTTGGTTTTCTTGTCTTTTGGGCAGCTGATAATTGGACTTGGAAATGGCATCATAATACATATACATCCCAATGTTTTATTCGCTTGTTTGTGATGATTTAGTACGAGAGTGGAAGTCCACTCTTAATGACACTAGTCGTACACCTTGTTTTCTTGATTGGGTTCACTATTTTAAGAAAGCATGACTAAGCACACTGGGTTTCACTTTTCCACGACTGGGATCAATTAATCAACTCGCCCTAGATCAGTGCCTAGATTTACCTCATTGAATACCCCTCTCTCTCTCTCATATTTTAGATTTATATTTACTTAAAAAGATTTTCTTTTCTCCTATCCTAATTTTCTTATTGGGCATCTTTTACTTATCTTATGTTTCCTCCCTTGGCTCTCTTTTAATGTCATTTTGTCAAAAAATGATAATTTTTCCCCCCTCCTTGTGTTTTTTGTTATGTCGTTTATAATTTTATTAGTCCTAAAATCCCCTTACCTGCATTATCCCCTTAGAATTGTTGCATGTAAGAACTGTTATAGTGTGGACCATACATATGCTTATCATAGAACGTATTTGGTTGTTTTTCCTCATGGCTTATCACCCATCTTGAAGAAACTTTTACGCCTTTAGCGTGCCTTATTCCTGAATAAAATTAATCGAAGTTCAGCATCGTATAATCTCAGTATTTAATCCAAAAACAAACTGGTCTACTGGCTGTGATTTCAGGTGCGGCCATATGTGTTGCTGTGTAGCATGTTGTTCACATTTGACAAACTGTCCACTCTGTCGACGACGAATCGAGCTGGTAGTAAAGACCTTCCGCCATTGATGAGCTTAAAGGTCTCATTATTATTAACCTTCATGAGCACTCCTATATGTCTGAACACAAAAATCTGCAAAGCCATCATATTATTTTCTTCTCGAAGGCATGTGTCACGTGGTGCAAGAATCTCACCAGCCAATTATATGTTGCAGCCATCCCGGATTGCAGGTGAAAGCTTCTTTCAGAAGGTAAATTAAACATAATTGCTCTGCACTAACTTCATTTTTTCTGTGAAAACTGTAAATGATATTAACCAGCCGTCTCTCTGTAAATTATGATATTATTCTGGCATGGACTAAATTAAGAAGGTTTTAGCCTTATTTTGGTCCTCGAACTTTCATACTTATTCTGTCTCGGTCCCTAAACTTTCAACTTTTCTATCTTGATCCCCTGTTTTCAAATGCCCTGTTTTTTACCTAAAATTTGCATAGAAAACCATTTTATGGGCTAAAATATAACGTTTAGAAGCTTAGGGGCCAAATGAAATAAGCACTGAGAGTTCAAGGACTAAAATAGAAACGTTTGTCATAGGTCCATCCTCGGCTTTCATGGTTAGAATTGTACACTATCTGAAGTAAAAAAATGTATGGCGATTCATGTCATGAGCAACGGACAAATAAACTTGGTTTCTCAATGGTGTTCTCAATGGTGTTGAATTATTAAAGGAATGGTTCCCATTTTCTAATCTCTTTGTTCCCTTTTTTGGTCACTTAGCACATAATGATGGCCATCCACTTCAGGGCTTTTTAAAATACAAAAGAGAAATACTAAAATAGTGGAGTTGAATCTTGAATTGAAGTGGGAATATATTGTTTTTCTGTTCATTATTTAATTATTGTTTACATGTTTTTTCAGAGTATGATGCAACATGAAATGATTAGAAATAATGTCAATGTGTTTATTGCATAATGTTAGGTACATTTCTTTAGGCTTCATTGGTTGGTTGGTGGCATCTACAAAGTCCATCAAATTAGATGAAGTAGACAGGTAGATCAATAAGGATTGGCTTTCTCATCTCTCTCCCTTTGAAAATTTGATTTAATTTAATTTTTTACATTTAAATTTAATTTTTTTGTTTTAAATACTATTTTGGTCCTGGACTTTTGGCTATGGATTATTTTGGTCTCGGTATTTTCAAAATGTTCTACTTCAACTTCTGATTAATTTAGTCTGTATACTTGTTACTGTACTTTTAAAAAGTGTACATTTTGGTCTATATTTGTAAAATTTTAACACAAATTTTATATGCAACATAAATTCTTTAATACAAATTTATGGTTAAACTATGATTGAACTAAATGAGATGTTAATGGAACAAAATAAAGTAATGGGATCAAAATGAATGTTTTTTAGGGACCAAAATAGATATTTTGAAAATACATGAGATCAAACTAGTATTTAAGCTTTTATTTTTTCTCTTTTTACTTTTCCTTCTCTTTTCGGAATAGGTCGGGGGACAAAGGGGGTGAAGGGTAGGCCTCAGCCTCTACATTGAGGAACGTGTCGGTTTATTGTGATTTTGTTTTTAGTTTTCTGTTTCTTAAAACTAAGCTTATTTGCTAATATATATATATATATATATATATACACTTTTTTAGTCAACTTAAAAGATGTTTTCAAGCTAAAATTACAATAGTCATCAAATGGGTAATGAAAGTTTAGTTTTATTTTAATTTTCTCGAATTGGGCAATTTAGAAATATTGAAATGGAGAGGTTTCTAATTACATAATTTGTTATTACAAGATAAAAGGTGATTCCACCGATATCACGATAGAGCGTCTCAAAGTACAAAGATAAAATTATGTAGAAAAGTTGCAACTTGTAAGGGAAAAGAAAAAAAGTGCTTTTATGACATGAATTTACTTTTTTCATAGAATTAATATAACTAAATCATAAAAAAAAAAAAAAAAAAAAACATACTTTCTTAAAACCCATATATTAGAACATTCTAGATTTTAAATCTCATAAGCTAATTCGAATACTTCAACAAAGATACGTAATTCATGCTGCCTCAAACACTTCAATAAAAATACATAATTTGTGGTATATTCACCATTGTTAATGCCAGCTTCTAATCTAATCGTATTGTAGTGAAGAGATAGAAACTAATATCCAGAAAGAATATAAAGAAAGAAGAGAAACCAAATATGGTTAAACTTCTCTTTCAAGCAACTCTCACTCCATCATGCAAAGGAATCCAAATCTTTCAACTTTTTGATTTATATTTATAGTTTTCATGTTGAAGGGTGTTGATGAATTCACATGACTTGTTTCAATAGTTTGTAGCATAAAGTGGTGAATAATCACTTCCACTCACTTTGGATGGCTCATAATATTTTAACTCTTCCAACCTTTCCTAGATGCTTTTCCTACCTTCCAATACTCACTCACATAAAGTTTGCAAAAGCATTTTTTAGAGAGAGAAAGAGAGAATAGAGAGAGAGAAGAACAATATGTTCCCTTTTCTTTTTATCCATTCTTGGTGGATTAGATACAAAGATGTATGTTTGTTTGGGGCCACATTTCCATATATTTTTTCTCATGAATATGACAAAAAATTTCCCACTTGTTTAATTCATACGCCTTAAATTTTGTCAATATGAACATAGCTCAACTAGTTAAAGTATATATTATCGACTGAAAAAGTTGGAGGTGGTTGATCGTGAATTTGTCGTTCTAATTTTGAAATAAGTTCAAGACGAGATTAGAACATTAAATTTGTTATTATTTTTTAAATTTTAAAATACAAGGAAATTGTCTATAGAAATAGTAGAGGAAATATAAAACAAAATTCATACTTTGAAATTAAATAAGTTAGTTATAGTTATACATCATATTCATATTTGAAAGAAAATATTTAGATGTTTATTGGTCAATATCATAAAATTTTGACAAGTATGCAGAAAAATAATACAATTTTTTTTTTGTTTTATTAAAAATTAAAAAGTTGTTAAATTTTTATTGTTGACAAACATAATTAGTTTAAAAAAGAAAATTGTTGCTTATGAGGTAAAAATTTAGTGGCTAGAAGTTGATTGGAGCCAAATTTGATTTCTAATTGAATTTTAAGAATCTTCTCAATTTGAATTCTTCTTCTATACCCATTGGATACAATACATGAAAGAAAATTTTGAAAAGTATTATTTTTAACTATGCACCTAATAGTTATGAAAGTGACTCTTCATTTTCAATAGTTTCTCCATTAATGATTACTAATTTGAAAAAGAACAAAAAAAAAAAAGAAAAAGAGTTTTAGAACTATAAAATATTTCCACTAAAAGAGACATGTAAAGATCACAAAATCATGCCCTTTTTATCACAAGATGAGATGTGCAAAATTTCTAGAACTCTCAATTCAATAGTAGAATGTGATAACAAGATAAACAATTTGGACCCATAAATAATAATATGATGTGATGGATATCTCACATAGTTACCACTAAGAACAAAAAAAGTACAATGCATAGAATCGAATTTAATTAAAGAAAAGTTGTCCAACTCTCAAGGATAGTCCTAGTGGTAAGGGTTCGGAATGTCTAAAGACACTCTCCAAGGTTATGTATACAATATTAATATTCATGAGGTTTTATTTCAAAATTATAAACGAGGAGTAGTCATGTTTATTATAATTTCAAGGGATGAGTACAACTCACTGCTTCCTCTGTTTTCCGTCTCCAACCATCTCTGTATTCCTTTGCCTCCGCCGTCGTCTAGGTGTCTCGAGATCGTGGCTCTTTTGGTTAATCGATTCCATTTTTGGATTAGATGCTCGTTTGAGCGTTTTGGACTCTTATACCATATTAATATTCATGTGTCCATCTCAAAACCAATTGACAATAAGATGAATAGTTCATGTTTTTTATAAACCTACGCAAAGTCCTTTTCTTTTCAACGTGGGATCCTTAACATAAAGCCTATAAGTTAAAAATCTGATACTAAGGGTCCGTTTGATAACCATTTTAGTTTTTGGTTTTTATTGTTTTTAGTTTTTGGTTTTTGGTTTTCTGTTTTTAAAAAACAAAAACCATATATGTTTGATAACAATTTTTAGTTTAGTCTCCGTCCTCACCTCGTTCTTGGGTTCGAGAGATGTTCTCGAGAAAAATTATTGGTTTTATAATTGTTTTTAATTATTTTTAGAATTCAAGTATAAAAAAAGTGTAATAAATATATATTAATTATTTAAAAAATGGAATCGGGGACGGGGACGGGGTTCGGACATGCATTTTCTATTTTTGGGACCTAACCCTATGGAAATTCTTGTCTTCCCCTAATTAGAAACATAAAAAAAAGATGCAAATAAACTTTTGGAAGATAAATTTTAGACGGATAAATAAAAATATTTAGAAAAAAAATAGTGAAAGAAAAGTTAAAGACAGAAGAAATATATATGTTAAAGAAAAAAGAAATTATAAAGAAAGAGAAAAATTATGGTGGAAACAAATTAAGAGATAAAAACAAGATTCAAAATATAATTTTTATAGAAAATAAATAAATACGAAAATATATAAAAGTTACGGTGAAAAAAATTGAACAAGAAAATAAAATATAATTTTTAGAGGAAAAAATAGATGACGAAGAAAAAGAAAATTATAAAATATGAAATTTTAGAGAGAAAAAAGTTATGAAAAATATTAAATTTTTACGGAGAGGAATGAAACTGGTGTGTTAGAAAACAAAATACATAAAAATTTTGGAGAGGGACAAATAACAATAAATATTCAAAATATGAAATTTTTAGAGAGAAAAATAAAGTTTGTAAAGAGAAATTTAGAAATAAAAAAAATTTAGAGATAAATATGAGAAAAAAAAAGTTGAATTAGTTATCAAACAACCCTTTCTTCTTTAAAAACTAAAACTCAAAAATCAAAAACAAAAAACGAAATGATTATGAGATGGGTCCTAAAAAATTTTGTTGTTTCTCGAAATTAGTTTTAGGGTAGGTGAAGGTTACCCGGTGAAGGTTACCCGGTGAATTAGTGGGATGGGCCATAAGCAAATATCA
>NW_019104553.1:410672-432348 GCF_001995035.1 Momordica charantia | reverse complement strand
CTTCTTAGTGTCAATAATTTTAGCCACAAATTTGAGCTCTTTTCTTTTTATCACAAAAAAAAAAAGTCATATGTAATAATAAATTCTTTTATAGTTGCTTCTCTTCTATTATTATTTAATATAAATTAAATGTGATTATGTTTCATTTCAAAAGATAACTCAATTGATAATGCGAAAATTTCAATTTTTCGACTTCGAGTTTTAATGATTATATAAGCTTTGTGTTCTAAACAAGTTTGAATACTTCTGAAGTTTGAAGAATCTGTTCAATTTTGTCATTGTTTCGGTATTTGATTTTGTCTACACCACATGTATTGAAATTAAAGAAAAAAGTTTAACATGATTTTATATATTTTAAAAAGTGCTTTAAATCCATCCTAAAAAAAAGGGAATATAAATCTCAAAACTTTTAAACTTAGAAAATTAATTTGTAATTGTCTCTCTCTTTTATGGCTACGATTTAAATATATGTCGTGTTATAACTTGTGCACGTTGTTCGTCTTTACACCTAATTATGCCTAAGATAAGATCCCGACTTAACATCATTATACTTGACATCTCATATTGTTCTAAAATCTTTATTCTGTCTAACCTAAAAAGTTTTAAATTCCAAATGACCAAATATATATAATAACAAATTTAGAACAACTCAATCTCTCTGATCTTTTTTACTTTTACATCTTTGGTGCTTTAGTATAATTTAAATACATATTTTGAAATTTAAACTTTTTTTAATAAAAGATATATGATATTAAAATATAATTAGTATAAAATAATTTGATTTTGCTTTCCTATTATTTGTGTCCATTGTGCTAATTCTATAATTAGGTTTCAGATTCTAAATTATTGCTTTTTTCGTCATCTTAAAAATAGGTCAACTGGCTAATTCAATCAAAACGTCACAATGTTCGAATCTTCATCCCACATGTTGCTGAACTCAAATTATAATTTTTTTTTGTTTAAATAAAGAGGAGAGAGAGAGAGAGAGAGAGAGGAGAGAAGGGTTTGTTTGATCATCTTTTTAGCAACAAAATTAGCTTTTAAGCAAAGAGAATAGGAAGGAAAGTGACTGTCCTATCCTTTAAACTCAAAGGGGATTCCTTTATGCTAACAACAGAAAAAGTTGTGAATATATAATTTATATATTATATGGGCAGTCATGAATCAATAATGATTGAAAAATAACATAAAGCCCACTTTGCAAAAATAAAAAGTTAAAAAAATTAATTTGAAACCCTTGTTGCTGAATACTACACTACAACCACTTGAAATTCTTTTGTGTTTATATTTATTTATATATATAGTTAAAGAAAAAAAGTTTCTCTAATCTTTAGCCAAAAGTAAAAAAACTAGATGCTCTATTTTTCCAAAGCGACAAAAATCTAGATATAATAATGAATATTGTAATGGTTTGAATGAAAACGATATAAAGAGGAACGAACCGTTACCCCTTTATCAGAAAGGTTGGGAACCACAAATACGAGAATAGTTTTTTCAACCATGCACGACCTCAAACTTAAAATGGGACGACTTTTGTTTCGACGAAGGATTAGAGATTCATTGAATGAATAGTATATTTTGAGGACTACTGACCTTGAATTTATAATGTTGATTCTAGATTTTTTATCATATTTTCTATAAGATTAATCGAGCCTACAATTTTTAATAATATTAGAATTGTGACTTTATAATTTCAGTTGACTTAATTTTGTCTATATAACTTGAATATAATTGGCCTTTAAATTATTAGGCATTTAAAAATTAATTAAACTAATTCAAACATATATATATATATATATATATATATCATATATTACCTTGAAAATAAATTTCAATTTATGCTTACAGTTTTTTACGTTTTTTCCCTAAATATATTATATATTGAAAACTATTTAATGCTTTTAAATATGTAATGTATTAGTATAGATGGAAAATTAAATGATAATTTAATTAACCTTTCTTAAAGCTAAAAATAACAAATAAGAAATTAAATGTCATTTTGTAGCCTGTACTACAAAATAATTTCTAGAATATATTTTAGCTTATTGTACAATTATTTATTATAGAGGAGATTAATTTCAATTTTTTTTTTTAAAATATCAACCTAAATATAGCTTATACATTATTTACCCATTCAAAAGATCAAATATTTGAATCTCTATCTTACATGGTTGAAAACAATTTTTTTTGAAAACAAGAGCGGAAACAGGATGAAACCAAACTTTAAATAAATAATTAACCAACCGTACTTTAGATGGAGAAAACAACTTTAAAAAAAACCCACATAAATTTAGTTTAGAGACATTGAAAAGTAAAATGAGGTCATTATCAAATATATAATTTCTCTCAAATTAAAATTACTTTTAATAACTATAAATAAATAAATAAAATTTTTAATCTTTTCGAACCAAGTTCCACCTTAGACTAATTTCGCTGAAAAATTGTTTGATGATGGAGTATATTATTTGACTGCCAAAAAATTTATAAGATAAATGGTTACCATGGATTTCAACGTCCAATTCTGAACTCTAGAAAAATATTTGTTTAATAAAAAAAATCATTAATTTTTTTTCATAATAATAAATTACTATCTCCAACCTTATCATAATAGAAATATGCATCTCTATCTAATATGAATATTTTTATTGGAAAAACTATTATATAGTTTTTTCTTTTTGTAAAATATTCACGGGTTAATATCCTATGAACCAAAAATAACTACCTTGTCTTTGATAATGCAATTAATATATATTCTTTTTTCCAAAGGGTAAAAGTTTCCATCAAGATGTCACACATCTAAATAATATAAATTATAAACCAAGCTTTTGGGGGATATAAGTTGGACTTTTTTAAGAAAAAAGTTTAATTAAAGAGTTTGTTTAAAACAATTGTGAATTTATTAAATAAAAAGAAATGGAATAGAATATGATTCAAAAGGTATTTAATTCGAAATCCAAAAAGATGGTTTGACACTTAATGTTGAATAGATAAAGTTATTCCTTTTTTACCCCTTTGAATCATTGCATCAAAGTTATTAACAAAGGCTTCTTTGGGGCCTTTTCTTGACATTTACAATGTTTTTAAGAAAGTGATTTTAGGAGTGCTTTAGTTAAAATAATTTAATTGTAATTAATTTTGTAAAAATATTTAATTATATATTATTTTAACGTTGGTTTCTCGATTCTAATTTAATTAAATGTGTTTAAATGATTAATGTCTATTTTCAAAAATTTTTGTTTTTTTATATCTGTGAGTGTTCGGACTAGCTTACGTGCACCTCGACTAATCTCACTGGACAACCACCTGATTCTACAATATTTGATGTCGGGAAACACACTAATTCTTAAGGTAGGTGTCAACCTTGTTTTCAAAAATAATTATAAAATCACGGAATTACTAAAAAGAGTTTTATATTTGAGAGGAAAAAAAATGTTAAAATAGTGATAGATAAAAGTTAGAGAGAGAAAAAAGTCAGAGATTAAATTATATTTATTTTGGCTATAGTTTTAGTTATGACAATCTCTTGTGGTTGAACACAATTGTTTTTTCATAATATGTTAGTTTCTTTTTTCAGCGATGTTAGGTGGTTTTCATATAGATCTGAATATTTTATTGTTGAATTCGAGTGTTTTTTACTAAATTTTTTTAGTACCAAAAATTGGGAGTACTGCTAAATTTCGACCTCAATCGAATGAGTAAATGTAAAAAATTACTGTTGAACTATGTTCCATGAATATATTTTTACTTACTTCACGTACGTTCTTTTTTTTTTTTTAGGAAAACTTCATGTACGTTCTTGAACATGAATTTTTCTGTTACTTGATTTTTAGTGTTTTGTTAGTTGAATTTTGTATGATTTATTAATTGGTTTACGAGCAACTTTCTAAAATAGCTTTGAGGAGGTATTCATTTCACCATTTTTCTAATTTTAAGATTAAGCGGATAAAATCAACCATGAAAATACTCCAACAATAAAAATGGAAAAAAAAAAATCTTAAACTCAACAATAAAATGCTTAAATTGAACTAAAGAAACATCTAGCAAAATTGGAAAACAAATAATTACAAAAATGGTCTCACTCAACTATACTAGTTAAATAATTGATAGTGTTAATTTTACTATTTATTTAAAATTTAAGATTCAATTTAATAAAGTTAAAATGGTATAAGATTTAAAAAAAATATATATTAAATCCCAAAAAGATACCACGGACCATCACAAACTGGTCACGTGATGTTCATGAACTAATTTTGCTGTGTATGATTGGACTTTAGCTTTGCCTTCTCATCCGTAGTCCTTTTTTTCATATATATAACATTGTTTGTTTGTTTTTTGTATTTCTCATTGTTTGTTCACTTTTTTTCTCAATTAAATTTATTTGTTTCGTTGTTTCGTTTTGATTCTTAAACTTGTAGGTGTCATACTTTTTTAACTCTTAAGGTTCAAATATATATTTTGTTTTAACCTCTTAATATAAAACCAATGGGTCAAGACCTGTGTATTTTTAATTTTCGTTCAAATATATATTTTGTTTTAATCTCTAAATATAAAAAAACGGTTTGGTTTAAATTCTATTTTGACCCTTGTATTTCTAATTTTTGTTTTAAAATTTGAAAACTTCAACTTTAGTTTTTGTAATTATTGTTTTTTTTTTCCTATAAAATTCTAACACATGATAAAAACTTTTTAATAGAAAACTATGATAATATTTCAAAAAAGTTGTTGAAAGTAGTATTCGGGTAAAATTGTTATTAAAAAAATCAAAGAGATCACAATGATCACTTTTTAAAAATACAATTGTCAAAATAGATGTTTTAAAAATATAAGAACTAAAATAGAATTTAAACCAAAACTATTTTAGTGATCTTTATTGTTGTTGTTTTTTTAGTACAACAAACGAGGGTGGAGATTCGAACTGATAACCTCAAGTTAGATATAAATGTCAATTATTGCTGAACTAAGTTTATGTTGGCTAATAATCTTTATTGTTAATTCATTTAGAAACTCGACATTTGGCTTAATATATGATTCAAACAACTTACCTATATAGACATCGATTGACTAGATAACTTTTAGTTAAATTATGAGTTTATAAATTCTAAATTTAATTAATAATCTTTAAAATATTTGAAAGGTTAACCTATAAATTAGCTCATAAGTTCAACCTCATAGACGAGCTCAATGAGTCCATTAATGGGCTCTTTACAAATTTTCTCCTCTCTTATAAAATCTTTTTTTTTTCCTATTTTACCATCAAACTAAATCAAAATGTGGATTTCTTTTTAAAAAAACATCAAGAAACAAGAAACAGAGAAAAGTTACTAAAGATTACTACTTAAATAACAAATAAACTTTAGAAATTTTGTCAAACAAGAATGTGAGCTCGTAGAACATAGAGCAACTTTAATTAAATATTTTAAATAGTTTATACTTTTTTTGTTTTTGTCAATATACTTTCTAAAACTTAAGTAAATATATATAAATCTCTATACCTAAATGTTGGAATGTGTCATTTCACTTTGATTTTTTTAGCTTTTTGTTGCTTTCTAGTTGTTAACTTCCCTTCTCTACCTTATTTATTGTATAGATATCTAATGTCACATCCCCTTATCTACCTTTAGTCATTACTTTCACTTTTATTCATGCTTGAAATTAGACTTTCCTAGATACAACATCAAACTATCCCTATTTTCGTCTTTTTCACGCAAATAGAAATTTAAGTTTTAGGAAAAGTGCTTTCTCACCCGCCTAATGTGCTAGGTATATATATCTGAAATATCTTCGATCTAAAAATTGATATACATATAGTTTAGGGAGAATATTGATATTTTAACGAATATTGATATTTTAAAACAATGACCACCAATTAAAATTTTGAAATAATTTAGAAGTTCAAGAGATACATTTAAAACATTTTAAAGTTTAAAAATCAAATTGAAAAAGGTGTCAACATAAACATAACTTCTGTTGTAAAAATCAAATTGACTTTTTACTTTCTATTTGCAATAGCTTTTGTTGTTATTTATTATTATTATTATTTTACATTTAAGAATCAAACTTTCCACAAAATAATATAGAGGAAAAGTAGTGTGGGGTGGGGTGTTTGGGTTGGATAGCCTAAAATTAATATCAAACAACAAATATTTTTCTCACCCTTCAATTTTTTTAGACTTTTCTTAACTTTGACACCATAAGAAAATTACGAAAGTATCCTTCCTATAGAGGAGTTAAGCGTTGTAAAGATTCGACCTTATAGCAATTTTTGTCATCCTTATGTACAATTGTAATAATATTAATTTTTTCGGCAATCTGTTAGATGAATTTTCAACTGAGACGTGATAATTTGTTGCAATATTGTTGTCTCTCATCTTGATCATAAGATGGGACGACTTGTCTTAGGCGTTAGATGAATTTATCTCGTGACCTTTTTTATTCAGTCATGAGATGATGTTGTTGTCTTGGGTTAGGAAACGATAATTCATAAAATATTAATAATACATTGGGCAGATGTGTAATTTTACAAGAAAAAGTTCTTCATACAAAGGTTATTAAATAAACTCTTTGCAAAATGGGTATTTTTCTTCCCTCCTCTCTGTCGTAGGCTGATAGTATTAACCTCTAAGTATAGAAATATATTAATTTTTAGAGCAATGTTTGTAAACAAAACAGGAAAATATTAATTAATTAAAGAAATGTTTAAAATCACTTGTAACATAAATATTTTGTCAAAAGTAATTAAACAAAGMAAAATACCAGCACACAATTAATAGAGATTTATAAAGCTAAATAAATAATATCAAATCTTAGGATAAGGTAGGGTATCTTAATTTTCAACAATCCTTAAATATATATAGCCTACAAAATCAACCCTCACATTCAAAATTTCTAATTGTTGACTAGGCTTATTATCAAAATATTCCTTCCCATATTTAATGTTAAATGTGAATCAAAGAAAATTATTGAAACTCCAAAATAGAAATTCCTACGAGACTTAATGAAAAGCGAGTCATTTAGATTTAAAGCTAAAATATGGTGGATCGGAGTTGATATTTCATTTTTACTCGTTACTGAGCTCAACTGAACTTTAACTTTAAATTTTTAATTTCATCAAGTTATTTTATACTTAATAAGTGGTGAAATCAGTACTCTCTAAATATTAAATTAAAAAGAAATAAATTAATGGCAGACCAAACCAATAAACCAGACAAAATTCGATGGACGAAACGTCTAAAATTAAGCTACAAAATGTTTGAKCTTTAACTATAAAAATACTCTAACCCTATGTAAAAAAAAATCCAAATTAGCAACAAGATGCTCTTTTTTTTCCTAAATTTTTCGTCGGTCATAACTACTTAATTGATTAAGACATTTTTACCTCTCCAGTGAGTTGAATGTTTCTTTTTTAACTAAAACATGTGAATACGGGAATTCAAACACACGATCTTTTAGTGAGAGATATATAAATATTATATTTAATTGAGTTAGGTTTAGCTGTTGCAAATGAGTTAAAAGTTTGAATCTTCAGTAAGAGTAGTTAGTAGTATTTCGGTTGTAATATTCTTTGAAAAAAAAAATAATAAATTCCCTAAAAGTTCATTAAATTAAAATTAATTATATATATTAAAAGAAAAGAAAAGAAAACTTTTCAAGCGTTTGGTATTCCCATTAAATTCAAGGGAACTACATGGCAATAGCGTCTGCGTTGATGATTAGGAAAAGGATTTTTAAATATTATTTTCATAATTTCTCAAAGTCCATCACTTTATACCCTCTACCATTAATTAGTTTTTGGATTATTTTTCTAAATTCTAATTTAATTATTCTAAATGTGTTATTTTATCTAATTAATTATATATTATTTATTACATATGTTCATTGATTTATTTTTCATATTAATCAAATCACTAACTTTATTAAGAGTACATTTAAAATTAATTTTAACAACCCTTCTAAATATTATAAAACAATATTTTAATGTTGATAACTTTATCAAAATATTTTATAGAGTACCCTTATTTATTTATTTATATATATAATTCAACAATTGTGAGGACGAATAATCCAACTTTGAACTTTGAAAGGTAATAAATATCGAGTTAGGTTTTAATGAACTATATTTGTTATAGGTTCTTTATGCTGGTAATTTAAATTTTAGTTCAACAATTAAAATTTTCTCAATTTTTTTTAAATTTTATTAAAAAAAGTTTCAAATAGATTGTGGATATAAACAATTTAAACCTTACAATTAATTAARCTCTTTGATGCATTTTCCTTTCTTTTGATCAATTATTAAGAAGTTTATATAGAGGTTGTGGTTAAATTATCATCTTCTCATTTGAGATGCTATTACATATATATATATATGCATGTCATTTCATTGTATAAACTTTTTCTGATTTTTAAAAAAATATTAGTGAAATTTTACCTTAATCACCCACTTTTTATTTAACTAAATTTTTTTAGGATATTTTATAAAAATTTTAGAAAACGTAAAAGGACAAATGATTATCAAAAACACATATTTTAAAATCATTTTGTTATTCGAAACTTTAATTTTAAATAAACCCTAAAAATTTTGCACTGAATGGAAAGCGTCATTGGTCATCAAATTATAATATCTTGAACAATATATATTTGACACCTTTTTATAAAATAGTTATTGAATTAGTCTATAGTTATTTGGAATTAATTTTATATAAACTCTTGAAATTATGCACGCTTAAATAGAAATCATCATCGATCAACAAATTATAATATATTGCACTATATATATGTCCATTCACATTATCAAAAGTTTATATAACATTACATGCCAAACATTAACTAGTGCTTGTCCAATTCATAAAAGGATTTTCTATGAATTCAAAGTGTAGGCTTTTATTTTTTATGTCATTTTAGTGCTTTTTTTAATGAACGTTTTAGTAATTAATAATTAATAGTATTTCTTTTTATTTCTTTTATCAGAAAAAATTAAATAAAATTGATGATCTCACGCAATGTTGTATTGTTGTCTTCACATATATATATTTTTATTAGATTATATATATTAAATCAAAGTCAAATCCTAGTTGATTTATTTTATTTTTATTTAATTCACTTTTAATATCATATTAGAGAATCANCACCAACAAATTTATAATGGATAAAAAATTTAATTTCTTTCTCTGTAAAGTATTAAATAGTTATTTTGTTAGATGTTCAAATTCTTACCTGTCACAAGAACAAAATATTTTTATGCAAAATGTAAAATCTCGAGATTTAAAAAGAATGATAAAAAGTTGATAAACTTAAATATGATATTTAAAAGTATAATAACCAATAAGAAATAAAATTTAAAATTTAAAAAGTAAAATAATATTTAGAATATCAGAGACAAAATTACAAAAAAATGTTTGGAACGAAATTAATAATTTTAACACAATAAATTAATATTAAATTATAAGTTTGGTCAATTAACTTTGAGGTTGTATTTTTAACCAGTTTCTACTTTATCTATTTAGTCTTTATATTATTATTTTTTTAAATTCTAATAGACCCCTAAAGTTCTTCTTTTGTGTCTAACAAATACTGACGCTACCACTTATCCAAAATCAGTTTCTCACACAATTCATAAGTAATACAATCAGCCACATAAATACTAAACTAACAAGCTCATGGTGAAAATACAAAATTGATAGTTTATATAAATTTATAAAAACTTTCAAGCTTACAATATTAAATAAACACAATTTTGAAAACTTATGAATTGATTATAAACTATTTAGATTTAATAAATACATATTTAAAAATTTATGGACTGAACTTATAATTTAATTAAAATTAATAAATGAGAGGAATCGGCTCGGGACAGCGTGGCATGTAGCCAGCCAATTAATTGGCTTTGTTGCCCAAAAGTGGGATCCACCGCCCACGCCTGCGCTGGGTGTCTCGTGGCCACCGACCCAATTAGTTGGTGTTTTATTTTTCATTTATTTTATAAACCAAATTGAAATATTAAAAACTCAATTCTTTATATAAAAAAAATATATATTGTTTTTATTAAAATATTGTTTTTGTGTTGCCACATGCGAATTATACATTTTCTTATATAAAAAATAAATTTACATGTCATGCTATTATTTGTTTATATAATTTGTAAACGTGACACGTCAGAAGGAAAAAACTGCCGTTATCTGTTTTTTTTTAAAAAGTAACTTTCAACCATTATTTTTCGTCGCCTTCTGAAAATAAATTTAATTTGGTGACGATTGTATTTTTAATTTTGTGTTTTTAAAAAATTTCGGCTTATTTTCTCTTAATTTTGTATGTAATTTTAGTGAGGAAAAAGTCAGAATATCCTCTTCCATCTTTGCTCTGCTCGGATACTAAACTTAGAAGAAATAAATGGATTAAAATACTAGTTTAGTTCTTGTACTTATGGCTTTAGTTTATTTTGAGTCCTATACTTTCAAAATGTTCGTTTTGATCCCTATACTTTCAATGTTGGTTCAATTTAGTCTATGTACTTTGAAAATGGTATTTTGGCCCTTGTACTTTTAAGAAATGATTATTTGGGTCCCCTGATTTTATTCTTAATTTTATTTTTTCTTTCAAAATTTCAACACCACAATAAAGTCAATATCTTTTTTTAAATATAAACATCACTTTATACTAAAAAGTTTCCGTTATATGTAAAATTGTGTTAAAATTTTTCAAAAAGCGACTAAAATGATCACTTTTTAAAAGTAGAGGGATCAAATGAATACGGAGACTAAAATGAACCCAAACTTAAAAGTAGATTGAAATAGTATATTAACCAAACAAATATAATAGAGGAATAAATACTTCTTCCAAGCTATATTTAACCTCCACTAATTAAAAAGATAAATATAATTGATTAATATTACACGAAAATTAAAAAATCGTAGACATTTAACAACTAAAACATTTATTTAGCCTAAATTTTATATCGAAAACAGAAGAATTGGACTAATGCTGTTATATTTCTCGAGGAGAATCCTCATTTAAGTGTCCTGTGGGGTTGGGGGAAGAAAAATTTCTCCATGGCCAAAAGGGGACAAGAATGAAAAATATGTTCTGTGTCTTTGTTTCTGGTCTCTATCCAATTTATTTATTATTATTATATATTTTTTTAGAAAAATCTTAAAATTAAATATTTATATTTAAAATTTACAAGATGTTATTTTGATATTGATGTTTTGAGACTCATTTATATTGATAATCTGAAAGGTGAAATTAAATGGAGAATAATTCTTAGTAAAACTTCCCCATACGACGTCTAAAAAAATTTCATAGAGAATTTCACATAATCGATAGACGAAATGGTAGCCATTTCCATCCCCGTCCTGCCCCGTCCCGATAACACTCTTAGGTTGAACAAAGGTCGAGGATAGGGTGGGGGGGGCGGCTTAATTGAATGGTCCTCAAAGTCACTGTTCACTAAACCCAAGGGGCACATACCGTTGACGGTGGAAAGCTATTATCTTTTTCGCCCCTTGCGTGGGGCCCACACACATGTCATATTCTTCTTAGTTCTTCATCATCATTCATGTTTCTTTTTTAGGTTAATAATAAAAAGTTTATTTCTTATCCAAGGCCCCACCACAATTGCTGACGTCAGCATGATTCCATTTTTCCTACTCATTGTTCTATTATTTTCCTTTGGTAAAAAAAAGTTACTTTTGATTTTTATATTTTGATTGGAGTAGCAATTTAATTTCTAAATTTTAAGATTTCAACATATAAAAATAATTCATGAACTTTAAATTTTAATGTTCAGAGTGACTATAACTCAGCGATAATTAACATATATTTTCAATTGTGAGTTTGATTCGTTACCCTAGATGGTGTACTAAAAAAAACTTATAACGATTTAATCTCTACATTTTTAAATTGGTAACAATTTAATTCATATAATTTAAAGTTTTGTAACGATTTTGTCCTTATTGTAAATTTTTTTTATTCAGTTTCTTATATATGTAGATCGATAAATTGAGGGACCAAATGTGTTTATAAATTATAAAGACTAAACCGTGACATGATAAAAATCGACACTTAATTTTAATGAGATTTTTTATGGTAGATTGTTACATACATCTAGAGATTAAATTATTACCAATTTAGAAATACAGAGATTAAATTATTACAAACTAAATTTCAGAGACTAAATCATTTGTATTAGCAAAAGTACACTGATCAAATTTTTTTAACTAAATTTAATTTAAATTATATTCTAATCATGAACTTAAAAAAAAGTAATATTTTGACCCTTTTATCTCTACATTGCTTTTAATTAATTTATAATATAATTTTCAAGTACTACTAATGTGTTAATGCAGATACATATATTTAAGTTACATGAGTTGGAGGTAAGGTTTTAAATATCGATGTCAATGAAAATGTCAAGGTCTCGATTTTATGGAAATATTGATGGAAATATCGATAAAATGTCGATGTCGATTGATATTTTTGTAATACATAAATTAAAAAATCGTAAAAAATATTTAAATTAACAAATAAACATTTTCATATTTCTAAATAAGTTACAAAATAATTAATATTGATATTATGTATATATTAGTGACATTTTGTTGATATTTTTTATATTTTGTCGATTTTTTTGTACTATGATGAAATGTCGATTTATCCCTCATATCGATATCAAACCCATAAAAACATAGACATGTCGATAGAAATATTGACGTATCGACGAATATTTAGAATCATGGTTAGAGGTGAGTATTGGATGTAAGTTGATAAAATAATATAAATAAGAACCAAACTGATCATGTTTTGAAAGTTTAGGGACTAAAATGAAACAAACCTAAACATCTAGAAACCAAAATAAATCTTTTTGAATGTCAAAATAAAACAAATCTAAAAATTTTGAACCAAAATAGGATTTAAACCTCATAAATTTCATCATATGTTCTACGCATATATTTTTTTTTTAATAAAATGTTCTAGACATAGTTTCAATTCTGTTAAATGTTTTAATTTGGTATCTATCGTCTTGAAAGCTTAAATTGGATTTTATAATTTGTCATACTTTACAATTGGTCACCGTCATTACCATATTAATATATGAAATATATATATATATATATTTTATTTTCTAACGATGATGAGTTGGTACCTTTTTTATTTAATTTATTGGGTCAGTTAATTGTATTAGAGTTAAAGTGAAAATTTGAAAAAAATCTAAGTGATTTTAGAAAAAAATTCTAAACTATAAAGAATAAATTTAACTTAAACGGTAAAATTGAGTCTAAATAATTATAGAAAATTGGCTTAAGTTAATTAAAACTATGTTGTAAAAGAAAAGAAATCAATATTAACAATTTGTATAAATAAATGGAAAAAAAAAAGATAAAGAGGAAAATGCTATGAGAATAAAAAGAGAATATGGAATATAACTTCTTAATATCTTACCTATTTTTCTCTCTCTAGTTGGAAAGATCTTTGCCTCAATAATTAATGGAGGGAAGATTCCACTTCAGCAATGGCTAGAAAGAAGAGAGAGAATGATAAAGGAATAGAGATTATAGATTATTTTTCTTTTGATATGGTCATTTTGGTAACATTATTTTTTCTGATTTATTATTTATTGTTTCTTCTTTTTAATAAATAAAAATATAACTCTGTTTTTACTGTTTTTTATATTTATTGAAAAATATGTTTGTAATTGTTAGTGGGTAAATTTGAGTAGGACACGCGTTCGATGTCGGGAGCGACAGAGAGGCGCTAGACCACAAACAACGGTTACCACCGTACACTGTGTTGGCATGCGGGCATGTCGAGGATTGTCACCTGATACTTGCAAACGATAAGTTGCAGGCCTGCAAATGGGGGTGCTACCCATTGATTGTCGGGGACGTACATTCCACCGTCAGGACCTTGTACTGTTCGGCGCGCCCCTACCACTTCCTGGTCGGCTTTCCTGGTCGGCCATCCGCACCTATAAAAGGAAAGGACTTCACCTTTACATGGAAAATGTGTCACTGAAATCCTCAGGTGTCTACCCTACTCTCTTATTCTTATTATTAACTTGAGCGTCGGAGTGCCTTAGGCGGGATACCGCACCGGCATCGAGTTTTTTGATTGCAGTCTCGTTTGATCCTTGGAGCGAACGAAAAATTCAGAAAACCTATTAAATGCGCTAAATTATTAACAAACAATTTCATAAAATAAATTTATTTTTTGTAAATTAAAAAATAAATATTATAAACTTGATTCATAGCCTATTGAGAACATCCCTTGGATGGTAGACCTAAGGAAAAGTACCACATTTATTTTGTCCCAAAAACTTACTAGTAATTCATGGGACTTTATAAATCCGACTATACCTTTACACGAAAGACCTAACTCTCGCCAACGTTAATTTTTGTTATTATTTAATTGGATAAATAATGTCGGAGACTTAATCGATATGCTTATAAATAAAACTATATGGACTAAAACATAAATGCATAAATCATGCATAATGTTAAAAAGGACAAAATCCATGATGTGAGACTAAGGCACATTGACTAGTCATATAATAAAACTTTTAGTTGAAGTTAAAAATTAAAAGGGGAGAGAAAAAAAGAAGAACAAAAATATGCCTGAGAGTAATACCAAAATAATTGGATGTTATTTTCCTGAGGTCAAAGTGGTGGAAAAAGATACGTATCTCCGATCAAAAATCGTGAATTCGAATATCTACCTCACATATTAAAAAAAAGTGTGTAAAAGTGCACACTTTTATAGTATCGAATAATTGATAAAACATATATAAATAAAACCCTAACATAGACATATTTATTAATATTAATATAACTTTTAACTTATTTAAATATGGTGAAAAACTTTATTTGTTAGGTTAAATATTTATTGTGAATTTTTTATTTTAAATTTTTTTWAAAAAATATTACATCGAAATTTTTGATATTTTTATAAAACGACTGAAACAACGCGAAAAATCCAAACCCGGAAAGGAGAAGGGCCGGTGCGATCGCTCTTTCCCCCCACCTTGCTGGTCCTCCAAATCTCCTTGAGTATTCAAAGAAAAATTGTTTGATCATTCAGGTGTTGATTACGTTCCAAAGTGATCGAGAAATATGCTAATAAGTCGTTTAATGGCGATCCCAACAACAAAGGAACGAGCATTTTCGGGGACTAGCCCGCTTCCCATTACTCGACGAGGGAAATTCCTCGCGAAGATTAGAAAATGTATGTGGAGCGGGTTCATCTCTCTCGACCAGTTCAGGTGAATTGAGACCTCGACATTTTTATCGACATCGACATTTTAAACTTCAAACTAGAACCACTTCTACCCAACCATTAATTCTATTTTTTTAATCATATCTTATGCTTCTAATTTTTCATGCTTTTTCGTCTATTTTGTTTCTTAAGCCATTATGTTTTTAGTCTCTTAATTTGTATATTTTATGTTAAATTACAAATTTAATGGTTCATCTATTTAGTCTTTTTAACTTTAAAATAGTTTCAATTATATTTCTAAACTTGCAATTATATTTTTTTTTACAAACCCACATGTTGTTAACAACTACTATTTAAATGATGTTGATGTGATCACCTGATGGGTTTTTTATACAACATGATGGTGAGGGTGACGATTCAAACTTATGACCTTTTGGTCAGAGATAATTGCCTTAACCAATTGACCTAATGATCATGTGATAGGTTGACTCTAGTAACAAGAGATAATTTGACTTAATAGCACTGGACACAAGAGAATAAGTCAACTAATTAAATAAAATAATTCACTCATGGTATCACAATTAATGTGTTAAATCATCATTCATGAGATCAACCACAATGTCATTCAACCTTTAAACAATGATATTAACAATAATGATTTATTAAAACAAATTAAAATCGAAAGTTTTAGAACATAATTAAAAAAATTTAACACTTCAAAGATTAAATAAACACACTCGTCAAAATTCACGAGCAAAATTTGTAATATTAACCAATAAACTAATAAATTCTACAAAAGTAAGACCAACATTTGCGCCCCCATCTAAAAAGACAATTAAAAAGCAGCTAGGCCAAGGCCAACATAATTATATGATTAAAAACAAAATGTGTGATTAAGCATATTGAATTAGAAAAAAAAAAATCTAAATTTTTCCGTATTACTAAGATACATTACCATTATTGGAAATGGAACACCATGATTAGAATTCGCTACATTTTTTTGCAGCACACATTAATTATTTATAAACAAAAGTACAATATAAAAATTAAAAGAGTTTAATCACTTTATTTAATTCCTAGTTTATTCAAATTAACAATTAAAAAGAAAAAGAAAAAGACCCTGCCACGTCACCACCCCTCAAAATGCGCCACGTCATACAGTTCCCATATATAAAAGGCGCCTTAACGCTCCTTCCTCATTTCTCTGCCAATTACAGAGAAGAAACAAACGATTTCTCCTTTTACACTTTGACACATAAATTTTCACATATATATATTTTTAGATATATATATGAAATATATATATAAATATACACATTTACATATATATATTGATTTGAGGGTGTGCTGAATTAAGAAGTATAACGATTTGTTCCGAAATTTGGGAGAATTCGAAATCGGAAAGGGGGATTTTTCTGAGGAGTAGGGGGGGGAGGTTTTTGAAATTGGGATTTATTGATGCCGATGGCGGCGGGGGCAACTGATCGAGGGCGGCAGTTGGTGGTGCCGGCGGCGCCGACGGCGGTGACGGTGACGGACGCAATCGCGAAGGATGCGGTCCTGGCGTGGTTTCGAGGGGAGTTCGCGGCGGCGAACGCGATTATTGATGCGCTGTGTGGCCACTTGGGGCAGGTGAGCAGTGAGAGTGGATCGGAGTACGAAGCAGTGTTCGCTGCGATTCATAGACGGCGGCTGAATTGGATCCCGGTCCTGCAAATGCAGAAGTATCATCCGATCGCCGACGTCGCGGTGGAGCTCAAGAAAGTGACGGCGAAGAAGAAGCAGGAGAAAGGAGACGCGGCCGGCGAGGGCGATGTTCAAATGGTGGAGGAGGAGGAGGAGGAGAAGATGAACGAAGAGGAGGAAAATGGAGGTGAGATGTGTTTGGATGAGAGAGAATTTGGTGAAGAGAAGGCGAAGATCGAGGAGATGCCGATGGAGAACAACGAAATCGATGGCGGAAGAAATGAGGCACTGGCTCCAATTGAAGAGGAAGATTCAATCGGCAGCGAGATTACTGATTCAGGTAAGTATAATTCTGCTCTCTCTCTCAATCAATCGATGAAATTCTCTTTTAATTCACTTTTCAAATTTGATTTCTCCTGATCTCGGAACTTGAACACGAATGCCACAGTTCACGATCTAACAGCCAAAAAAACAATTGATCTCTGAAATTTTTAATCCGTCCGAGAAATTTCTCAAAATTCCGTCTCTGTTTGATGAACAGTAGGATTGAAATTCTGAATCCAGAAAACGTTTGTGCATTTCTGACTGTTGTTCAGGAAACCAGCAACAAGCGTAAACAACAAATTCTTTTCCACATTCACAGGATTCAAACAGAAACAAAAATTTCAGAGTCAGATCCACGATTTTAGTCTTTTCACAGAATTCCTTTTTCGTCAAATTTGTTCAGCTACGAATTTCCTCCAACTACCTTTTTCAATTCATCCGAAAAAGCCAGAAAATCAAAATCATTACGTTTTTTCAATCCCTAGCTTCACTTTTACGCAAATTTCCTTTTTCTCCTTCAAAAGAATCAAAGAACAGAATCAACAAATTTCAATTCCGAGCCAAATTGACTGCGGCAAATATCTTCCCGAGGTTTAAGCGAGGGTTTGAGAATTTCGAGGTGGAAGAAAAAGTTAAGCTGTTACAAGATTCTACAGTTAGTTCCGGAATGACCAATACTGTCAGATAGGCTAAAATGCCTCSAGATGGAAGATTAGTTTAATCAGATCAAAACCCATCTTGCAATCTCAGCCGTCCATTTCTCTCAAACCATTTTCTACAATTATTATTCTTTTTTTTTATTTTTTTGTGGGTAGGTTTGAGGGGACTTTTTTGACATATTTCATTTTCTTTCTTTTAATGCCTTTGACGACAAATTTTAATATGTATTTATATATATTTTTTATTGTTGAGCGTGGGTCTTGCATATACCCTTTATTTTAAATATATTTAATATGTAAAATTCTTTTTATTTAGCTAAATTACAAATTTCATCCTTGTAATTCCTGTATAGTTCTAATTTGTTTTAACTGAGTTTAATTTCTACTGTTTAAGCTTAGTTTGATTCTTACAGATTTAAAAGTTTCAATTTGGTCCTACAATTTGGGTTGGTTTCAAGTTTTTCTCTGATGATTTTTGATAAATCTTACAAATTATTGATGTGTTTTACTCACAAAAAAAAAAAATCATATTTTTCCTCAACCCTATTGATACTGGATTAAAATTTTTTAAATTGTAGGGACAAAATTGAAATTATATATAAATTATAAAGACCAAGATTGTAATTTCAAAATATCTAGACCTGTAAAATCAAAGCCTATGTGATGGCCGCTTATAGCATAAAACTTGTCACGGACAATGAGTTGACTAAGGAGGCGCAAAAAACCATCTGGCTCCATTTCTGAACATATTTTAAATTTCCCCATCTCATTAAATGCATTAGTTTATTTGTTTGTTAAGTAATTTATTGAGATTCAGATGTAATTTTATTTATTTATTTTCTTTTGGGAATTAAAAAAAATGGACAGGATCTCAAGGAGGAGTGCAGGCCACATCAGCAGAAGTTGATGAGATATGCAGCAATCATGGTGACTGTGAAGCACGTCCGGCGCAGATGAAGTTGACAAAAGGTTTTTCCGCCAAGGAGCCAGTAAAAGGGCACATGGCGAGTTCTTTCTTTTCAATAAAATTTTTTTACTCCCCCCAATCCAATCGAATTCAATTCAATTCAATTCCCCTTTTTGTTGAAAATGGGAAAGTGGTTTCTTTTTTGTTTTGTTTTTACTGTTTTCATTTGGTGACACTTGGTGGGCAGGTGAATGTTGTGAAAGGATTGAAGTGTTATGAAGACATTTTCACCGAATCTGAATTGGCCAAGTTGAATGATTTTGTGGAGGACCTTCGCTCTGCTGCAAAGAATGGGGAGCTCTCTGGTTCGTTTCTCCCTCTGCTTCTGTCATAATCATATCAGCATTCTGGATGATTCTTTTTCATTTTATCTTTATTTGTATCCTATCCTGCTTGCTTTCATTTGATTCTCTATTATTGATTTTGGTTAAATTTCAATCTTAGCTTCCATTTTGGATTTTTTATAGTTCTTTGTGCCCTGTTTTTTAAAATACAAATTCGGTGAAAAATATGTTTAGTTGATTGCCATTTGAAGTTGACTTCCTTATAATTGAAGTTGTGCAATAACTCTTTAACATTTACTATTTCATTACATTTCTTGAATACTGTTTTTGATTGGGACCGTACCCCTTCTGCAAAAAATTGATAGGTGTTGGAAAAAGAAACAAAAAAAAAACTCAATCTTCTAATATGCATTTATATTTCTTGGCTGTCAATTTGTTAGTAAAACATCTAAATATCATTCCATTTTGTTTCTTTTCTCGAGGCTTTGAACGTTGACAAAGACCTTAAATATTTGTGTCTAACAGGTTTTCATGAAAAGGGAAATATAGAGATAAGGAAATTTGTAAAAATATTTGACACCTCCATTATTCATATACTTATATTGCTGATATTTTTATTTGAAACATTTTCTCCATTCATGAAAATGTTGACAGAAGTATTGATCAATATTTTATCCGTGGCTCTATTAAATTGGAGGAACTATATGATATGCTTATTTTGAAGGTCTTTCTCCAGAGTTTCTTCAAATTAATTTATTAATCAAACTGTGACATCATTTTCTTATCCAAAGCCAACATTATAAGATGTTTGCATTGGTTCTGCATCTGAATGAATATTCTTAATGGGCGCAGGAGAGACATTTGTTTTATTCAATCAGCAGGTGAAGGGCAACCGGCGAGAGATGATCCAACTTGGAGTGCCCATTTTTGGACAGATAAGAGAGGAATCCGCCAATAACAGCCAAACAAGTATGGCATTACCAGTCCCAATATTTTACTTCGTTGAAACCTATGTTATATTTGCCCATATAAACCGATGCTAACTTCTATAATAATAATAACATCTTCAACTTGAGTCGCTTCGTGGACCTCCGATAAAATTGAAACTATACAAAGAAGATTAGATTAGGTACTTGTGCAAGAATGATATGCACAAATYGAGAAAAATAACATTGCCAACTTGAAGATAGTTCAATGTGTCAAGTCATTAAGTTTCGAATCGACTAACTTTTATGGTAATTATATTGTCAACATGAACTAATTCAACGAATTAGTAACTTCTTTTTCAKAGATGGTGGAACAAATTTAACTTGACTTTTATAATAATAGTATAACCACTTGAACATAATTTTTGCTATTTTTTTTAATTATCGGTAATATGTTTGAATTCCTAATATKTTTTTTTATAATAATAAGTTTTTATGATAATATTCTCCATCTTTACAGGCAACATAGAGCCAATTCCAGCTCTTCTTATGACCGTCATAGATCATCTTATTCAGTGGCAACTGATTCCAGAGTACAAAAGGCCAAATGGATGTCTCGTCAACTTTTTCGAAGAGGTATTCTATTTCTAAACAACAGATTACACGACCAGAGTAAAAGTCCAGATTTTGGTCTGAAAGCAGAGTTTTGTTTTGTTTTTCTTTGATGATGTCTGAAAATGGCAAGAAATCAAATTGAAGGAAAATGTGTGTTATGTCTTCACAGGGTGAGTACTCGCAGCCATTCCAGAAACCTCCACATTTGGAACAACCCATTTCCACTCTCTTCCTTTCTGAATCAACTATGGCTTTTGGGCGTTCTATTGTAAGTGATAACGAAGGCAACTACAAGGGGCCACTCATGCTGTCCTTGAAAGAAGGGTATGCCCTTAAATTCAAAGAGTGCTTATTTTGTTGCGACTCTTTGCAGCAGGCTCATCATTCAAATCTAACTTTGGTACTCAATCATGATTCTGAAACAACAAAATCCATGTTCATAATGAGAAGCGTGTAATTTTTCAGGTCTCTTTTGGTGATGAGGGGGAACAGTGCAGATGTTGCACGCCATGTCATGTCTGCATCTCCTAACAAAAGGGTCACGATTACGTTCTTCCGAGTCCGGCCAGACTACGATCAATGCCAATCACCGACCCCTCARATGTCGAACGCCATGTCTCTATGGCAAGCCGGAGTTACAGGTGCATGCACTCTGCCTAGCGGAGCCCCATATGGGTACGAGGCGCTGGAAGTAATGCCCAAATGGGGGATTCTTCGTGCACCGGTTGTGATGTTAGCTCCGGTACGCCCTATGGTGATGAGCCCCGGAGGAAGGCCTCAGCGTGATGGTACTGGAGTGTTCTTACCATGGGCAGTTACTTCAAGAAAACCTGCAAAACACCTCCCACCCCGTGCTCGTAAAGGTCGGTATCTCACATTATCTTCTCCTGTTGAAACTCGCCAGCTACCGGAGTCGTCTCCCGAGCCAGGCATAAGCGTTTGAGTTGAAATCAATCATGTTGTGGCGGGTGTGGAGTCGAAACAAAATGAGTCTTGTCATTTTACTGATCTGAG
>NW_019104553.1:314414-366199 GCF_001995035.1 Momordica charantia | reverse complement strand
GGAATCCAGAGTCACGTCCTTCGTATGGACAAATATCATATGTCGCTTTGGTATACCGCAGGCCATTGTGACAGACAATGGGAAGCAGTTTGACAACGCCAAGTTCAAAGACTTTTGCAGCAAGCTTGACATAAGTCACCTTAGCTCGTCCCCCGCACATCCGCAAGCAAATGGGCAGGTGGAAGCAGTGAACAAGATCATCAAGCGAGGCATCAAACTTAGACTGGACTCCAAGAAAGGCAGGTGGGCTGAGGAGCTACCAGAGGTTCTATGGTCGTACCGGACCACCCAAAGAGGATCGACGGGTGAGACCCCGTTCTCCCTGGCCTTCGGCTCCGAAGCTGTAGTCCCGGTTGAGATTGGCATGCCATCTGACGGAGTAGAGCATTACGAGCCTACGGCAAATGAGGAAGAGCTGCTCCTAAACCTCGACTTGTTGGAAGAAAGAAGAGCAATGGCCCAGCTACGCCTGGCGGAATATCGGGGCAGAATGGCCAGACATTACAACGCCCGCGTTCGACCTCGGACCTTTCAGGTCGGACATCTGGTCTTAAGGAGGGTCCGAACCCATGTGGGTGCCCTTGAAATAGTATTGAAGAGATGTAGTAAAAAAAGATACAACATATGTGATAACAGAATATATAGTAAATTTGAATTTTTTTAGCGAAAATTTAGAATTGAAATATATAGTTAAAAGATAAAATGAAAACATAGAAAAATGAAGGATATGTGATGCAACACGGGGTAGAAGAGAGGAAGAGACAAAATGGGAGATATTAAAATTTAATTAATAAAAGTGAGAAAAAACAACATTTGTCTACCTATTATTGGACCACGTATAGGTATTTAGGAGGAAAGTGATCATGAATCTTCAAGAGCGAAGTATTTTTCTTTTTTTGTGATACATTATGGAAGTATTGATTCACCTTATGTTGATATTGAACTCATAAACATATGAAAATGTTGACATGTCGACATAAATTTAATAGCATGATTTTAAATTGTTCATGAAGTCATTTCACTCTTACTTGACTTAAAAAAATGACGTGGCACATCGAGGTGTCAACTTCTATATAAGGTGATGATTTCTTTTATTGATTTGTGTCTTTTTTTGGGTTAGATTACATGACATTTTTTTATATATAACATGACTTTTTCTTTATTGGGTAAAATACATTTTTGTTCTCTATTCTAAGCTTGATGTTTAGTTGGTCATTGGTAGGAACTAGACTTTCATTGCTCACTTAGCAAGAATATTAATTTTAATAATATATATTTTTAATTTCACGTGAGCCATGCTCTCTCCCCTTTTTATTCTTCTCCAAAGTTGCAAACGAACGTCGAAAATGAGTACTAAAACGATGAATTGGCCATGGTCGGAGAATGACGTGAAACAATATGTTGTTAGAGAAGGCGAAGAATAGATAGAGATAGGAGAAATATATAGGAAATAAAAAAGTAGAGAGACGAAAAAAATGATAAAGTCATGTCATCTAAAGTATATTATACTAAAAATTTACACCTCATTTAAAAATGTGATCATTTTTCTATCCGTCAATAAGCAGTCTTAAATGACTCCCGTAACTATTTTGAATTGTATTTCAAATTTCAAGGGCTAAATTATTATTAACGCGAAACTCAAATTTCAACAATCATACTATATTTTCAATCAAAAGATTGTAAGTTCGTATAGTTCCCCCAATCATGGCTACTAATAAAATCAGATTGTAAGTTCGTATAGTTCCCCCAATCGGGGCTTTGCATTTGACATTCGTTGGGCTTCCCTCTTAGGGGGCCTGCATCCCGGCGTTTTTGTACAATAAACCTCTCCGACCGAAGACTAGCGGTAGGTATGGTATAGTTCAGTAATAATTGTAGGTTTGATATATTATATTTATAATTAGTCCCTATCTCATAAATAAAAAAAGATGGAAAGATTCGGTGTCCATAAAAAATAAAATGTTGGATGGAGTGACCTGCCACTGTCATAATTATGGAGTGGATGCATAGTCAGAAGAGACTTTTTGGTTTTTTAATTAATTTTCAATAGTATAAAACTATGAGCCACACTATTCTAGGAATACTAAATAATTTTTCAGTGTTCAAGTGATTTTTTTAAAAATAAAATAATAGTGTAGTCTAAAAAATATTTGGAGGGAATTGTAAAGTTAAAATTCAATTCTAAAAATAATTGTAAAGTGTGAAGATATTGAAATTTTTTTGAGTACCACACGGATGAAGATTTAATTTTCAAGCTCAACAAAGTAATTTGTGTGTTTTTTTTTTTACAAAACAGAGTAATTTGTGTTACTTTGTGTTTAATCTACTTAACTATATTTAGATTGACAAAATAATAATAATAATAATAATACAAAGATAATATTTGTTGATGACTTCTATTTTTTTTTACAAATATAAATAAGAGAAAAATCATGAACAGTGAACTACGGAAAAAAGTTTATACTTCAACCTGCTCTGATGAATTCGTTTATATGGATAAAAAATAGTGTATCTTTTACTTTATCTTATTTCTAATATATGTTACGAGTAATAAACTGGTTTTTTTAAAAAAGAATATAGCTAAATTGATTAAGACAAATATTATCATAAAAAAAAGTCGTATTTAAATTCTCACACCACGTATTGTTAAATTAAAAAAACAAAACAAAAACCTACTATACGTTACCAATTTGTTGATTACATAAAATTTTACCAAAAATTAGAAAAAAATACCTTATGTTCATTGTAAGAGGCATTTTGTTGATTGGTAAATTTTATATAAAGTAATAATAGAAAATAAAAGTAAGATTATATATGTGATACATCACATAGCTAACTCCATTCTTTTGAAACTCGTGTTCGAAAAGTGTGGACGATAAAATAATATGTTTATTATTTTATTAAACTTTTAAAGGACATGTATATCGAACTCTCAAAATTGTATCAGTTTAGTCTCTATAATAAAAAATAAAAGTATAATAAGTTATCCAATTTTTAAGTACATATATTTAGGTTACGTCACCAAAACACTCCATCTAAGTAAAAATTAATTCTTCAGATAATATTTAAAAATTATAAAGTACGAGAATTAAAAACACATCATCTTTAAATTTAAAGGACCAAGCTTGTAATTTACGTAAAATTATTTTAGACGACTAAATAGACGAAACTATAGGACTAAAGTTGTAATTTAGACCTTTAAAATAATGAAAGCTTCACGTGACGTCGGATGAAAAGCACGTGGTGCCGTGCTGGTGGAGGAGGACGAAGCCACCCAAGAGGCAACAGCCAACAACCAGCACATTATATTATTTTTTAAAAAATGTTGTTTTATGTTATTTATTATATTTTTTAGTTTAAAATTTAAATTATATTCCGACGCATGGCTTTTGTCAATTTATATATATATATACACATTACTTTAAAATACCAATCGTTTCGATCCTTCTGTTCCATTTCGTCTTTTCATTATAATTTTGACACCACACACTAAATTTAATAAATTTTTTAAATAATCGTACTTTTATTTATTAGATGTATAATTTGCGTGGTGATTATGTCAACAATAAATTAATTAAAATGTCAATCTGAACTAAATTATATTTAATCTTGGTGATTGTAATTTAAGTTTATGTTTATTTTAGTTGTTATGCATTATAATGTATACTTCCAAATTTAGATCATTTTGGTATATGTATTTTTAAAAATGCACGTTTTGATCTATGTACGCTTAAAAAGTAACCATTTTTAATAAAATGAAGGGATCGAAATTATCAAAATACAATAGTTTAAAACGAATTAAAGTTGAGATTATGAGTAAAACATAGAGAACCAACGTAAACTTGGAGAATACAATAATAATTTAACTAAACAAACTGTATATTTTTAATAAAATTTGAATCTCGACAAAGAATTAGACTATATTTTTATTATTTGGGATTGGGCATAAATATAGTTTCCCCAAATAATTTCTCAACGATTCCGAATTCAGCTACCCATAAAAAATCATTATGCATTTTCCAGAGCTTCGCGGCTAAAGCCTGGTCGATGCTGGCAGATTAAGAATTATACTTTCGTACCGTAAATTTTGGAGCGCCCCCAATTGAACAAAGTTCTGCTTTCTTCTGTTGCAAGCGTTCATTTTGACTTTCTGAATTGGGGGAGCTTCGTAAATTTCTAGCGCTTTCCTGGAAATGGGTTTTCACGATTTGGATTTCAATTGAAAACCCATTGCCGGAGTAGTGCTATGCTAATGGTGGAATCCAAGTGATCGCTCTGCAAATTCGCCTCTCATGGGGAGTTTTCTCGGTGGTTTTTTGTTGCCTCTGCTGCTTCTTACTGGTAAGCCTAGGCCCCGTTTTATCATGTTGTAACTTGTTACTTGTAAGTTCATTTTTTCTTGCGTGATGTTTTGGTTAGTTTAACATTGATTGAGGGCTTTCAGTGTTTTAGTCCAGTTTAATGTTTTGGTTAGTTTAACATTGATTGAGGGCTTTCAGTGTTTTAGTCCAGTTTAATGTTTCTTTTGAAGGAGGTAGTATGTTTAGGAATAATTGTTGCCGAGTATGGGGTACTTTGTACTTCTGACATTTTATAGGATCTAAACCAACATAGTTGTAAACTAAGGTGTTAGGTGGTAAGTGCTTGGGATGTTCAGGGATAAGGTTAAAGTCACAGGTTGCGAACCTTTTTTTTTTATTAAGGAACAAACTCTTCGGACGAAAAGATTGAAAAATGTTCAAGCATACGAACTCCAAAAAGGAGTAAAAAGAAAACCAAACAACCAAACAAATAAAGTCACAGGTTGAAAACTTGGTAAGTCAAAACACTTGTTTTGCTTTCCAGAGCTGGTAGTCTTGGGATGGCATACTGGATTGAATGATGCATTTTTCTCGTTAAAATAATTGATCCCATGGCCTTGGAACAGTTACATTCAGTGATGTCTTGGAAATGGAGACATTTGACTTAGTTCGGCATTTATACTTCTGACTTCGCGAGCAACCCAAGAATATAAATGAAATTATAATTGCTTAATGTCCAAGGTTCCTAAGTTTTATTTGCTGTGAAGTGCCATATTAAACACAGAACGAGAAGTTGAGCTAGAAGAGAGGAGGTCATGAAGTCCTCTTCCACACAGGAAAAGAGACGATATTCTAAATCCTTTGTAATTGAAGAATTAGGAGCCACAAAATGTGTTATGGTGATTCTTTCTGATGACTCTCTTTTGGAAGCTGATCTTTAGTTTTTTATTTATCAGTTGCTAATTATCCTGAAATAGCCATCCCTACATTAACCCAGATGGTCTTTGATCTGAAGCTGGTCTTTTAAGTTCATTTTGAGCAAAAAAACGCTTTGTTATATATGTAGAAACCTGAACATTTACAATTTCAACTAGGCCCAGTTCTAACGAACAAGGAATTACGAAAAGCTGTCCTGTTGATGACAAAAATTCCAACCAAAAGAGATTTAATTGGAAGCTCCAAAATAAATTAACACCCAGAACTCCCCTGAAGTCTAATGAGCATCTTGGAAGAGCTTTCAACTTCTTTCTAGCCATTATAGACATTCCACTATGAAGAGTTGAAATCTTCACCCCTATACATAAGCCACCACAAGCTTCAAGAAGATAATCCACAACTCTGTTTAAGTATACGCCGATATAGCTTGGAAGATTTATCCAACTTTTAGCAAAAAGGCAAGGGAGAAATGGATGATTAAGGGGCTATCCGGCAATTTGTTTTCCAGATAAATGTTTTAGATACAAGACAATTCATCGATATGTATGAAATTACGCCAAAAATAAAAAGAAAGAGCCAGAGTAGTTACAGAAAATCTCTCCAAGCGTGCTATATAGACAATAAAGAGTAATTACACGTGCACATAACCATTATACTAAAATGTTGGGAAACATTTGACCAAATTCCATTTTTAAGCTCTTTCTCTGAAAGAGAGAAAAGCAATGTTCGTGTTTTATCTTAGGATTTTTTTTTGATATTAAACAACTAATTTACTTCTTACTTTCACGTAGGAATGCTGATGAATAATGTTCGTTTGACCTTCAGAACTATTGATTAACTCTTTTCTTTTCTCTTTTTCTTGCAGCGGCTCTAATCAATTGCAGTTTGGTCTCTCTTATAGATTTATTGGTGTTTCTTTTCATTCAATTCAATGCACATAAAATAGGTAATATTCTGTCAATGATAGAGTTGATAATATTGACTGTTTGCTTTAGTTATTATTCATTTATGCCTAGTTAATTCCTACTTCGTTTTTTATAAACAAAACAAATTTCTTTCTCACTCTTTCAAGAGTTTGTATCTTTGAACATTTTCTCTTCCTTTTTATATATCAATAAAAAGTCAAAAAATATAAACAAAACAAATTTTATTGGTGAATGGTAATGTACACAAGAGGCACAACTGAAGGAGAGCCAGTGGTCTATGAAAAGGATCCCCAGTTAGCAACGATCAAGGAGATGAGGTACTTGCAAAAGGATTTCGATAAGGAAATCCATGAGGAAGCAAAAAAATATTTAAGCACGAGTTTGGTATAGCCTTTGTCCAGAGTAATCTTAAGTCAATTATTACTTTTCTAATAAGCACTTTGAGGGAAAAAGGCTAATTAAGTACTTCATCCAAGGACACTTTAAAGTGGTTTAAAGTATTTTCGAAATTTGTAAGAACACTTTTGGCTATGTATGTAAGCATTGTGAAATTTTGAAATGTTTTTAGTTAGCTAAAAAACCTTTTTTAGAAGAACTTTAAGAAAGAGGGGGAAGAAGTAGTTTTATCGGGCAGTAGGGTGTTTGAAGCTGGAAAAGTTTAGGGAAAAAAGACGAGAAATTTTAGAGGGGGAAGAAGAAGCAGAGGTTTGCCAAGTGCTTTTTCCCCCCTTTTTTCAAGCTTTGTGGTGGGTTGTGTATTTGAATTTTTTTTAGTGTTAAGTCCCTAAAATTTAACTTGGCTTGGGTCTTTGACAACACAGTGGCAGAAAATATGATCCAAATTCTCTCAGGGCCATATTTAAATCCAAAGGCATCCTTACTGTGGATTAATGCGGAAAAAGCAGTGGTGTATGAAATATGGTATGAAAGAAATCTTAGGGTTTTTGAAGATAAGAGGCAGCGCCCTTCACCTCGTTTCGACATCGCTAGATTTAAAACCTCGCAATGGAGTTCTTTATCGCCATTACTTAAATCTTATTCCCTTAGTCTAATTTACTCTAATTGGGATGTATTTATGACAGTTTTGTAAGTTTTAGCTTTAATTCTGTTTTCAGTCTTGTTTTCACTCTTTCGAGAGTTTGTATCTTTGAACAATTTTGTTCCTTTTCATTATTCCAATGAGAAGTTCGTATCTTGTTCAAAAAAAAAAAAAGTCCCTTCGTGGACATCCGATTATTAATATCTTTTTTCTTAGAACCCCAACCTTTGTTCTACTGCTGGCTATAATCACCATGACCTCCTGGAACTATCCTTCTAGGAAAATCGTCATTGAAAGGAAAACCTTCGCCATCAAGGTTGATGAAAACTTCAGGGATAGCCGTGCAAGGATCACTGAATCTACTAGAAATTCATCCTTCTCATTCTCTCTTATGTGGGCCTCTGTATCCTGGTTTATCTCTTCACTCAACCTCTTGCTCAGCTCTCCTCTCACCAACAAGTTCTTTCGAGAACATAGGAATGATGACTGCACCCTCTGGGTTGAGAAACTCAACAACAAAAGAGGTTTTTGGGTGGAATTTAAGAAACTAGACAACAATGGCAGGAAGAATAGGATTATGCTTCCCTTCGGAAACGATAAAGAGGGATTGAAGCTTTTTTACAACCTTCTCCTTGACTACCCGACCTCTGACAAGCCTCATTCGATACCACAAACCTCCAATCGACCCCATCCCGAAATGACAGCTGCCTTGCTGTCCACTCACAACTACCCCTGCCTCCGCCTGAAGCTACGCCCCACCGCCATTTCTCGGTGATCACAGACTCACCTTCCAAGTTGTCTCTGTTCCCTGAAATTTTCACTTGGAGTCGATGGATTATTGTTCAACGCCAATCGTTCCATGATGATTGGCATCCCATTCTGCTAGCCATTCAAGAAACGATCAGCGGTTTCTGCTCACTTAGCCTCATACACGGTGACAAAGCCCTCCTCAGATGCAAGGACAGTTCGCAAGCTAACACCCTCACCCAAAACCCCGAATGGCAAGAGTCGGTTCCTACCAGCTCCGTTTTCTCCAATGGAGCACTAAGAACATCAACACAAACTGGCAAGTCCCATCCTATGGAGGATGGATTATCATACGTGATTTTCCCCTACACCTTTGGAACGATACAGTTGTTCCATTTATTGGAGATTGTTGCGGCGGTTTCTTGGCTACCTTTGGGGCGTCTTCTAGCTTCAGGGATCCTATGGAACTTAAGATAAAGGTCAAAGGCAACAACACTGGATTTATCCTGGCCTCTATTGAGCTCCCTCCTTCCTTCACACATGAAGACGCTATCACCATTCAAATCGACCCCTTTCTCATTGTAGAGAAGTTGGTGGGTCGCTGCCATATTGCTCGCGCTGGCTAGAGAAAACCCACCAAAGAGCACGCGGTAACACCCCCCTCCCCCGCTCCCACGTTGTCGGACCCCACCGGAGCAGATCGCAACGTTGCAGCAGAGATCGGCCCAGCGGGTCGAAGCTCTTTTTTCGAGCACTCTGTCATCACTGGACCTCGAACCTCGCCTGCTCCTCCACCACAGACATCCTTGACAAAATCCAAATGGAAGGAAAAAGTCAATGACACCTCTGCGCCTCTTCCATAGAGCTCCCCAAATCGGGTACAGCTTCCATTAATTCTTCATGGAAATAGTAAACATGTGACTTTCAGGGATAAACAGCTTCCTTCATCCTTCTTCCCTAAACGGAAACCTAGTCATCTACCCATAAGCCCATTACAAGACGACATAGAGGAGCTGGATTACTTTTCCAACCCTCTCCCTGAGGAAAGCCCAAAACCATACCTCTGCAGCAGTCCACACACTCCCATCATCCCAATTATCCTCCTTGGTGACTTGCCCATCCACGAGGACGCTGACATCCCTCCCATCAGCCACCCTACTGAAACATCACCCAACCCACCAATCCCTAATCCCTCATCCATCAACCCACTGACGAACACTATGGACTCTACTGCACTGCAACCTCTGGCCGCTGACCCATTAAACATAGACTTTGTTGACAAGGACATGGCCAAAGCCTTCCTTTCCCCTGACCGCTTTAAGCGCTACCTTGACAATTACTTGCAAGATTTGGGACTTTGCATCATGGGCATTCCACCGACGGGCCTATTAATCAAGCCACAACCTAAAGCTCATAATTTGAAGGCCGGAAATAGAGAACTAAAGAATCTCTCCACATCTATCAACTACGAAAAGAGGAAGATTCACAAAGGGGGGCCCTCATCTGTTAGATGAAGCTTCTATCCTGGAATGTTTGAGGGTTGGGCTCGTGGAAGAAGAGAGCCCTCATAAAACAGTCCATTTCCCACCTTAATCCAAATCTTGTTATTCTACAAGAAACTAAGCTAGCTAGCATTGACCCTCTCATCATCAAATCCCTTTGGAGCTCACATGGGATTAACTGGTTCGCCCTTGACACTGCCGGTTCCAGTGGAGGGATTCTCTTTCTCTGGAATGATTCCGACTTCACTGTGATTGAGATCATTGAAGGTGTTTTCTCCTTATCCATTAACTTTTGTCTTGTTGATGGTTTCTCTTTTTGGATCTCAGGCATTTATGGCCCCTCAAATACTGAATACCGCCACCTTTTCTGGAATGAGCTTCAGGACCTCTCTTATCTTTGCGAAAATTAGTGGATATTAGCGGGAGACTTCAACGTTTCCAGATGGTCTTGGGAGAAATCTCATGGTAGACCCCTCACCAGAAGCATGAAACACTTTAATGCTTTCATTGAGGATTCCGGTCTTACTGACATACCCTTGAGCAATGGGAAGTATACTTGGTCTTCTTCTCCCTCGTTGACAGATTTCTTCTCTCTCATGGCTGCATCAACAGATTTGGCTTACCACTGGCTACGAGAATGGACAGAACTACCTCTGATCACACTTCCCCATTCTTTTGGACTTTGGCCAAAACAACTAAGGCCCACTCCTTTCAGATTTGCGAACATGTGGTTGTGCCATAAATCTTTCCAACCTTTCATTGATAATTGGTGGCGCAACAATCCCTCTTTTGGTTGGCCAGGTCATGGTTTGATGATGAAGCTCAAATCCCTCAAGCTAGCATTGAAAGTCTGGAACAAAGAGCACGCCGGTCGCCTGCAACCACAGAAGGACAACATCATGAAGCTGCTTAATTCTTTCGATGAGCTTGAAGGACAAAGTCCCCTTTCACCAACCCAAATTTTGGAAAGGAACAAGGCTAGGGATGACCTCCTTGCGCTAACGGCTCAGGAAGAAGTTTTCTGGTGCCAAAAATGCAAACAAAATTGGTTGAAGGGGATGAAAACACAAAGTTCTTCCATAGATTCCTAGATGACTAAAGAAGAAGAAGTACCGTAACAGAAATTCTCTCCAGAGATGGTACCAGCCTTACACACATCAAGGATATTGAAAAGGAATTTATAGACTTCTACACCTCTCTCTATACTAGAAGGGTAGGTCAGAGAAGCTGCCCCACAAACCTGCCATGGGACTCGATCACCCATGAGAGCAGTGCCATGTTAGAGCAAGATTTTACAGAGGATGAAATCCACAAGGCGGTTAACTCCCTTGGGTCCGACAAAGCTCCCGGGCCGGATGGTTTCACTGTAGAGTTTTTCAAAAAATCATGGAACACCATCAAGTCCGATATATTGGTCATGTTCCAAGATCTTTTTAAAAACGGGATTATCATTACCGCCCTAAACGAGACTTACATTTCCCTTGTTCCCAAAAGAAAAGGTGCCAAGACCGTCCATGATTTCCGGCCCATTGGCCTCATCCCCTGTGCCTACAAAATTATTGCTAGGGTCTTCTCCGAGAGGCTAAAAAAGGTGCTATCTAGTACCATCACGGAGTACCAATCTGCCTTCGTAGAGGGACAATAGATCCTCGACTTCTCTCTCATTGCAAATGAAATTGTTGACGATTGGCAAGTTCGGAATTATAAAGGAGCAGTGATTCAACTTGATCTCGAGAAAGCCTTTGATATGGTTGATTGAGACTTCTTCGACACTGTGATGTACCACAAAGGTTTTGGGACTAAATGGAGGAAATGGATTTGGGCATGTATCTCAACAACGAGCTTTTCCATTATTATCAATGACAAACCGAGGGGCAAATTCACAGCTACCAGAGGCCTAAGACAAGGGGACCCACTCTCCCCTTTCCTCTTCATTATGATCACTGATGTCCTAAGTGGTATGCTCACCCATGGAGAAAGTCGAGGCGAGATAGAAGGTTACTCATCTAGATGTGGATTGATTAAGATTAACCATATTCTTTTTGCAGATGACACGCTTCTTTTTACTAGTATGGATCACTCAAACCATGGTGGCCACCTACCTAGGATTTAATATCCTACGAGTTACCTTGTCAACCAAATGTAGTAGGGTCAGGCGGTTGATCCGTGATTAGTCGATGTGCGCGCAAGCTGGCTCGGACACACGGATTTCAAAAAAAAAAAAAAAATGAATCTCCAAAAAATTATCAAATCATTTGAGGTTGCCTTGGGTCTCAACATTAACTACAACAAATCCGGTGTCCATGGAGTCTCCATTGATTCACAGATCACTACACTCATCGTTAAGGCTTGGGGATGCAAAACAGGCACTTGGCCATGCACCTACCTGGGTCTCCCTTTGAACGGAAATCCTAGGAAGGATTCCTTTTGGCATCCCATCATCGAAAAATGGTTGAGCGGATGGAGCAACATCTTTATATCAAAAGGGGGAAGACACACTATCCTTTAATCTGTTTTATCCAACCTTCCCACTTATTACCTTTCTCTTTTCAGCTTGCCAGAAAGGTGGCAGACCAAATCAGTAAAATCTGTCGGGACTTTTTATGGGAAGGACCAATCTCTAACGGCAAGCCTCATCTTGTTAATTGGAAACATGTCCAGGTTCCCTTAAATGACGGTGGTCTGGGTGTTGGCAACATCAAGCACAAGAATAGTGCTCTGCTCTCCAAATGGATTTGGCGTTTCATTAATTAGAAAAACCACCTTTGGAGGACTTTCATTTCTGCAAAATATATGAGGTCATCCACAGATACTTGGCCCACAATCTACTCTTCTGGCTACAAAGGTCCGTGAATATCCATCCGTCAACAAACCCACTTAATTAAGGACTTTGTTCACTGCCAGGTGGGGGAAAGAAGTCAATGCTGTTTTTGGAGGGATAGATGGCACCCCCCGGGGTCATTAGCCAGCCTTTATCTGAGGCTCTTTGCCATAGCAATGAACAAAGACGCCATAATTGCTGATCATTGGGATAAAGATACTTCTTGTTGGGTTTATAGCTACCGTAGACCATTTAAAGATGAGGAATTCGATGACTGGCTGCACCTTTCACACTTACTTGATGAAATTGTCCCTCCCCTAGTGATGATAAATGGTTTTGGCCTCTTGATCCGAGCAAAGCCTTCACTACCAGCTCTGTTTACAAGCATTTGTCGTCGGCCGGAACCTACAATGAATCCTCCCTTTTTCCCACTCTTTGGCAAGGCAAATGTCCTAAAAAGGTAAAGTTTTTCTGCTGGGAACTCAGTCATGGGGCCGTGAACACCTATGATCGGATTCAGAAAAAGCTCCCACACATCTCCCTCTCTCCAAGTTGCTGTCACCTCTGTTTCAGGGCATCGGAATCAGTGGGACATCTCTTCATCAGCTGCAACTTTGCTTCTAAATTTTGGGGACATCTCCTCTCTATCTTTGGCTGGAAGACAACACTACACAACATTCCATCCATCTTCCTTGACTGTCTCTTGGCTGGCCATCCTTTCAAAAAGAATAAAGCTACTCTTTGGATCCTTTTCATCAGCCTTCCTTTGGAGCTTATGGCTAGAAGGGAACAACAAAGTCTTTAACAACAAATCTCTTCCTTTTGATTCTTTTTTGGACAGAGTTACTGTACTTGTTCTTGGTTGGTGTAAAAGTTTCTATCCACCCTTCACTACTTACACCCTTAACGACCTTATCATTAATTGGAAGGCGTTTTTGTAACTGCCCTTGTGGCCTTTTGTATATTTCATACCATCAATGAAATACTCGTTTCATATATATATATATAAAAAAAGAGCCATACTTTTTACCTTAAGTTTTTTTTTAGGAGGGTTGTACAAGATCTAAGTTCCATTATTCAAGATCCTTTGGTCATTTTTTCATCTCGGGAAAGCTTTGTGGTTCTTATCTTTAAGACTGGGTTCCAAGTGCCATTGTATTTTTTGGGGTTTTTTCCAATGGTTTAGTTTTACTCTCCTAGCGAGAGTGCTTTATAAGTAACTACCTGCTCATGACAGTATTTGTTTATATATTTTTCATTACTTAGTGTTTTACTTGGTACTTCTTTCTTGTAGGGTTTATTTTTGGTAGGCGGAATTTGGTATTATGGCCAATTATCATATTCTCCTCGCTTGTTATTCTTTCTCAAGGAATCTTTCTTCTTGTATGGTCTCTTGAGGGATATAATATAAGCTTGGCCAATGCATGGTGGGCGAAGGTGATTGGTTTCATGACGTAAGATCTGAAAGAAAGCATTTTCCTTTTTCCCTTTTCGTTCACTTCTGCTTTTACTTACTGACAATTTATTCCTGGCACCTGCAGAATTCAGTCATGGAAATCTCCTTCTGTTATTTATTTCTTGGTTGTACAGCTGTTAGCAATTTTTGTTGCCACTGCTGATATTTTCCGGGACAGAATTGGTCTTGTTCCAAGGGGAGATTCATGCTGGGTTCATCTCTTATCTTTCTTCGATCAGCTAGGTTTGTTGTTAGTTAGTACCATTCTAATATTTCAATAATTTGTTTTTTCCCTTTGTAAGATCATTACTCCAATTCAATAAGCATACATCCTAGAACTTGATGCACTTTCACTAAAGTAGAGAATGTAAGAAAAGAAAGAGCAAAGATTTACCTATTGCTCAGCAAATGTCTGCAAGTGAACCATGTCAATCAGCAGCTGGAGTTTATCATGGTAACACCGTTTGCAGAAGGGAAGATAATTTTGTTTGTTTGTGTATGGACATGCTTCAAATAATGAGTTTGATGTTTGTTGGGGGGAAGGAGTATCAGAATGTGCAGTAGCTGTATGTTTTCAGGGATGGTATATCATACATGTATGACTAATTATCAATCAATTAATTCTGCACATGGAGCAGTTTGCACTGTATGCTTATTTACCAAGCCCTATTTTGCAATAAAATTGGCCATACATTTCTTCATAAAATAAAATGCAAGGATTTAATACCTGTTGTCAATGGCAGGTTCTCATCTAAGGGTTGCTTCCTGTTTACTACTTCCTGCCATTCAGATTATTGTGGGAATTAGCCGTCCTTCATGGGTTTCTCTTCCATTTTTCATTGGCAGCTGTGTAGGTCTGGTGGATTGGTCTTTAACAAGCAACTTCTTAGGACTTTTCAGGTTATTTCTTTGTGATCTTGATTGTTTCCTGGCCACAAACTTTGGCACACACTCTTAATTTTGAGAGAATACAATTTTCTGATATATTCAAATATGTGCAATGTAGGTCTTTCTCCAAAGACCCACTACATTACATAAAGGAAAAAAAAAAGACAATAAAGACTAAATATTGACATCTAATATTTACAAATAGTATTTATAAATATTGGAAATTCCAACACACACTCTGTTGTAGTTTGAAGTTGTTTGTTTTTATCAGTTGCATTCAATCTTTTTTTATGTTCTGACTTGACATGTTATTTGAAGGTGGTGGAGGCCTCTTCAACTGTATGCAGGTTTTAGCATTTTTCTTGTTTATGTGTATCAGCTTCCTGTTCAGTACCCTAGTATGTTGAAATGGGTGGCTGAATTCATTGGTCTATTTAAAATATTGTCAACCTCCGAATGGCCTGAGATCTGTTCCTATGTTTCTCTTACACTTTTCTATATCATGGTATGTAACTTTTTTTTAATATTTAATGCTTTTGTTTTAAAAAAACATGTGCTTTGTATATTATGGTAGGACTTGAAGTAGATAGCATCTGTTTCAACTTTACAGTTCAGATTCATTATTGAATCCTAGAAATTTTGTTGAATGATTAGTTTTATTGTAATGCTTCTTGTGCAGCTTTCTTGTGTTAAATGCGATCTTGAGGAAATGGATTTCATCTTGTCAATGAGGGAAAACAACTTAGTGGAGCAACTTCTTCCCTCGAAACATTCATTTTTCATTCGTGAATTGAGGTCTCAAACTTTAAGTTATTTTTATCGGGTTTACATGACACTATTCTATTTGTTTTACTTTCTTATTAAGATTTTTTTCCCTTCCATTCACATCCGTTGATTAATGTTTAAAAAATATATATCTTTAGTGAATTTCTTGAGAAAATATTGAAATAACAATGCTCATTTGCAGTTCTTTTGCTCATATATACCTGCTACTGAATGTTGCAGGTCTGGTGTGAAGCATACTAATGTTTTGTTGAGGAGAGAAGTTTTCCGAACATTTACTATTAACTTTTTCACGTATGGTTTCCCGGTATATATTTCTAATCAAAGTGTTTTCTATGGACCAGCGTATAGTTATGTTTGTTTTTCCTTCATGGATGTATTAATATCTTATTAGATTTAATGTTGAATATGGATATGACACTATCTGGCATGATCTGGCTTTATAGTTTGTGCCAAACATTTTACCATGATGGTTCTGGTTTTCATGTACTTGTGGGCTTTCTTGAGTTTGGAGTTCGGGGATTAGTAACACGAGTTAATTTTATTTTTCAATAATTTTTTTTGGGTGAAAAAAATCAGATGAAGGAATAAATCTCATGTCTAAGTGGCTACGGAGATTTCCTTTGGAACTCAGTGCCCCGGCACAAAGTGACTTTTAGCAAATTTGTTGAGGATTCCTTGGGCTAGTTCATAAATACTAGACGTGTTTGTCTAGCCGCTAGGCCCCTGGTCTTTGATTTCTTGCTGTGTGGCCTATATTAAATTGTACTGTTTTTTGCAAAGTTGGAAAGGACTGAAAAACAATGGCGCTATATTATTTATTCTTTCCCTAGATTATATGGGTACGCCCTTGCTCACCGTCAAAATGCATAAATTGGGTTCACAATTTGGATATATGGGGTTCAGAATTCAGTAAATGAGCTCCAGTTGAAGAAGATGTTGAAATGATGGAGAAATTATTGGGTGAGTTGCCTTATTGGATAGGCAAGAAAGTTCAGGATTCTGCCACGCACTTCATCACGTTCTTTGTTTAGTCTGAGCAAGAAAACACTCTTCCTCTCAACAATTCTTTTATATTTCATCAAAATGTCTTCATAATTCTTCAACTATGGAAAAACGTTGGACATTTAGCTACGATGGGTTTCAAACTTTCGAAAGCTTCAATTGGGCCACGACTGTTTTCATTAGAAGTTTCTAAAAAAATGACTCTCTCTCTCTCTCTCTCTCTCTTGACTCGTCCCTCTCCCTTCCTCCCACCAAGCCCGCAACTCCCCTCCTACCAGCAACCTTCCCTTACCATGGCTTCCCCTGTTTTGCTTAAATCCTTCTCCGATTGCCAAGGATCACTCTCAAGAGGAAATCTTTCTCCATAGAAGTTGACTAGAGGTTTTGGGGTAGTGCTAAGATTACTTGAACAAGGAAAGATAGGTATTTTCTTCATTTCCATTCATTGGTCTTCTCTCACATCGATTGCCAACGTTCTTTCCACTCTGCTAAGTGCTCCTCTGAACGACAAGTTCTTCAAGGAGATTCATATTGATGACCAGACCCTATGGATGGAAAATCTCTCAAAGAAAAGGAACGTTGGCAGAAATCATGAAACTTGGCAACAACGGAGGGATCGATAAGATACTTGTTCCTGTTGGTGAAGAAATGATAGGATGGAGGGTTTTTATAATCTAATTAGTAACTACTCACTTATATGCTCTCATAACTCCATTAATGCCTCAACCACCCATCCTAAATCCCTTATTAATGGCACCATGACCTACTTGAGAGACATTCTCAGTATCGGCGATCCTGGACATACTTCTCCAAAAAAGAATATGGGATTTACGAAAATACAGCAGGTTCCTCCAAAAAAAGTATGCACATAGACCCCCTCCGAGACTCGTCAATCATAGTCATTTGAAGTTGCTTTCATGATGCCTGGTATAAGATTATGAGAGCTCTACAAGGAAATATTAGACTTCTATTCCTTGAATCCGTTCCTAGTAAATAGCGAATTGTTAAGATGAGAAGGAGAAGAACAAACTAGGGCCCTCTGCAAGCTGACTGCATGGTATCAAGTTGGGGAGTTCCTACTAAAATTCGTTCCATGGAGTAAGAACGCTATACTGCTATAGATAGAGCCTGGTGATTCTTGGGGATGGATAAAAATCAGAAACCTACCTTTGGATAGATGGGATGAAGAGACTCTGAAATATATTGGAGATGCTTCTCGGGGTTATGTGGAGATGATGAAGAAGACCTTGTCGAAGCTAGTTGTCTATCTATGAAGGGATATTCTTCATGTTGGTATTATTTTGGTTGTCCCAATTTGTTCTTCGAGTGTATTGCCTTTTGAAGCCATTGTTATTTTGCTCTTCCATTGTTGTAGCTGTAGATATAACCTTCATTGATGTATCCAATAGGTTGGAGTGTAAGTTGTTCTTTATTGTTGGTCTTGAAGAACTTTATTGTCCCATTCTCTTACTTGTACTTCTTGGTCGAATCTTTCGTGACTTTGTTGTAAACCCAAACTTTCCAATTGTTTGGCTGTAACCCTCAACAATTGTTTCATCTCACCCACATCCGTTGGATTTCATTGACAACCCCTTCAACCATTAGCAAGCGATTGGTCGTGGTTTGTGGTGGGAGGGTGGTGGTTTGATCCTCCTCTTTTCCGGCGAGTGATGAATCTCCCACGGTCGTGAAAGATTTCTTGTCCACCATTTGAGCCCAAAGATTTTGGTGCTCTGATACCAAATATGGTGCCGTTGAGAATTTAAAAACAAAGAGTAAATTAAAATCATCCATGGATTGCGGTATTCTAAATTCAAATAGGGGGGAATCTTAGCTTTGGATAAAGGGATTAATGAAGAGAGATTCGGTTTCCAAGGATCCGATTATGCAAAAAAATTTATTGGATTCTTTTAATGAGGACAAAGAACATGTTGTGGAGAAAAAAGAACATGTTGTGGAGAAAAATAAAAGGAAAGTTAAAGAAATTTCAGCCCTTAGCCTCGATATAATTAACTCAACAAATGAGAAATTGATTAAGAATACGAATGTTTGTGATTCATTTGATGATGAGGAAGGATGCAATATTAGTATGAGTAGTAAGGATTTTCCTGGATTTCCAGAAGATCAAGAGGTTGATCATGAAGATTTCTCCGAGCATTCTTTTACAGAAGATTTTAATAACTTTTTTGGGGAAGATAAAGACTCTTTAAACCCTCCTGGAAGAGCGGCTCCATTGCTTTCCTCTTCGAACGATTCTTGTTCTGATAATCAAAGCTTTTTCCAATATTTTGAAGAAGTTGACATAACCCTAGTTCCAATCATTGATGAGAGTGTAAAAGTTGCTTCGAAGTTTTAATCTTGTTCAAAGCTCGATTTTTTGGAATCCGAAGGGTCATTTTAAAGTTCTGTTCTTCCTCTCTTATTTGGAAATCTTTATGGTTTTGGTTCTCACGGCGGGTCAAGGATGCTTCCAGGAGTTGTTTATATGTTGGCTTTGCAGATTAAAGTAGCTGAGCTTTCCATCTTTGCTGGATTTGACAAAGGTTTTGAGAATTTGATTGTTCTTGTTTCAGTCTCTGAGGAGTTCTATTGGGCTTCTAATTGCCCTTAAGTCGTATTTTAAAGGCCTATGCTCTTTCCAAGTCTTCACTTATCGATCTTTTGATGGATCTCTTAATTAGTCGGCTGATATGGTTAAGTCTTTTCAAGGTTATTTGCACATTTTGTCAGAAAGCCTCATCCAATTTTCTCCTGGTCTGTTGCCAAGATGTTCTTCTGAGAATGAGCCTCATAATTCAAGCTTGAAAGGAGTGTTTATGATTCTTTTGGCGCATGTTTTCGTTGATCTTATAGTTGCTTTGTTCATCGATGTTTTATTCTATTGTATCTTTTTTGGATTTTTGTGCTTTATTTGGCCATTCTTTCCTTTCTTTCTATGCTCCCTTTGGGAGTTTGTATCATTTGAATATTTTCTTCCTTTTCATATATCAATGAAAAGTTTGTTTCTTGTTAAAAAAAACAAAAAGTATTATTCATCATCCCTTAAAAGAGAATACAAGCCCCTCTTTATAGATAAAGGGCTACGACATTTAAGAACTAGCCATTGGAAACTTCTAACAAACAACTAACTAAGATGGCGATGTATTAGAAGAAGAGATCTGTGGACCTATTGATTGACCGTAGATGCGACCACTATCTAAGAGAATCTCAGTAGTTCTTCTATCGTTCGTTCAAGGGTAAGGGGAAAACATGTAGCGACTTGCCTAGATCTCGTATTTCCCACGTAGTCCGTCGGTCAAACCAACGATTCTCTTCTCAAAGTAATAGAGAGATCTTTTTCTTTTTTTGGTAGGAACCCAACTAACTCTTAACTAACTAAACTACTTTATTAACAACTAAATAAAGTAGTTAGTTACATCAATCTTTGCTTGTTATAATTATCTTGGGATCTTTTATGGAACAATTTGTGATGGAGTCAATCAATTCTTGCATAATGTGTCGTGTTGCACTTCCATCCAGGTCACTATTGTGGAGTGTTCGACTCAGAAGAAATTGTAGGATCTTTGATGAGGTTCAAAGGGATAGAGAGGATTTTTGTCACAATATTACCAGACTTACTTCTGTTTATGCTTGCCTCTCTAAATCATTTTGTAACTTCCACATTTCTTATGTTCCTTTCAGCCAATTCAGGAGTTTTTATCCTTTAGTAGATGCCTTCTGTTTTCAATTATTCAATGAAATTGGTTTCTTATCTACAAGAAGAATTTTCAAATTTTTTGTGTGTGCATAGTTTGATTCTTTTCGCTACCGTTCTCTTAATGCAATTTTAATGATTTCAAGTTTTTTTTCTTTTTATTTTTTGAATAAAATACGAACTTTTCATTGATGAATGAAAATGAACAAAAATTATTCAAGAATACAAATTCTCGAAAGAGTGAAAAAAAAGCATAAAAAACATAAAAATACAAAGACGGAATCTAAACAACAGAACTTTAATGATTTCGAGTTATTTTTTTTTGTGTTGAGTTCACCCATATTAAGATCTATTTAAGCTTGCAGCGCTCATTGTGACAGGTCTCCTTGGTTGCTCTGTCCTTCTGGAGTTTCCATTTTGCAAGTCTATGTGCATTTGGGTTACTTGCATATGTTGGGTACATTATATATGCCTTTCCTTCCTTATTCCATTTGCATCGATTGAACGGGCTGCTGCTTGTCTTCATTCTCTTCTGGGCTATCAGCACATACATCTTCAATGTAGCATTCACATTTTTGAATCGGAAGCTTGGAAAGGTATTGTTGAATTGGAAGAATATTAATCTGTTCATCAGGACACAAGCATTAATGGAAGTCTTTCTTGGTTATGTCTGCAGGACATGGATGTTTGGGAGATGATGGGTTTGTGGCATTATCCTATACCCGGATTCTTTCTGCTTGCACAATTTTGTCTTGGAATTTTGGTCGCATTGGTTAATCTTGTAAACAATTCGGTTTTCCTTTGCTTGTCCAATGAGGATGAGTGTTCTTCAAATGACAACTCCAATGCAGACAACTCCAGTGCTAGAGGTAATTACTAAGTGATTGATTGGTTGACGCTACACCATGCTACTCATTATCTTCTTTCAGTTTTTCCTATATTTACAATTATTTTTGTTGTAAATGTTAAGGCTTGAGAGAATGAGATAATTCTATTACTGAAGAATATATATAGAGAAATATACAAGGTTGACCTAAGTAAAGAAGGTAAAAGTACGATAAATGATACACTAATACAGGTGATTACAATAATATAAAATATACTAATATAAATACTCTAACACTATTTTAAGAAGTATGTTTTTATCCCCTTATTTTTATGCTCGCTGTAAGTTGTGTCTCAACCATGGATCACATCTCTTCCATCTTCTGATATCTTTAAAATCATAGACAAGCCATTGATTTTTGTACCTTCGGACCCCAAAGAAAATTGCCTTCTTTTATTATTACTCTGAGCTCAAACAGTTTTACCATTGAAGATTTTTGGGTTTTATGGAAGTAACTGACGAAGAATTGGAAGAGGGATATTAATAATCATTATCTGTAGGGGAGTTATTTATTTCTCATTCATATTTTAGTATGAGAAAATATGAGAAAATTGCCTTCTTTTAATATGTTCTCAAAGGAAGTAACTGACAATGTATTTGGAAATATTTTTCCATTTCTATTGGGGAGTTATTTATTTCTCATTCATATTTTAGCCTTTGAGAACATGTGGTCCAAACACATCTTCCGAGGGTAATATTTCTGGTTGGTGGCTTCTGTTAGGATGATGAACTTAAATTACAATGTGGATGTGTAGGACTGAGCAATTATTAGAGAACGAATTGGCAAGGTAGTCTATTGCATGCAATTCAATGGAACTTCCTCCAGAGGCCACTATTCACCCCATTTTTAACATCTCACGGTTATTATTACTAAATATTTTTTTAACAAAAACAAACTTTTCATTGATAGTATGAAAAGGAAGAAAAAAGTTCAAGGATACAAGCTCTCGAAGGAAGCGAAAAAGAATAAGAAAAACAATCAAAACATAGAAACCAAAAACCCATGAAATAGATGAGATCTGAAGCCCAAGAACAAATACTGAAAAACTGATATCAATAAAGCTTGCAACTTCAAAAGGACTGACTGCTGAGGAGGAAACCAAAACAATCACTTAACACAAATTGATCGCCAGAATGAAGAAGTAAAGAATCTGAAACCTCCCTCCACCAAGAGAAGACAAGAGAACTATAATATCTCAACCCTCAAAACTGCTGCAAAGCGGAACCAACCAAAAACCTGTTGCCCATAATTAAAGCCTACCTATTTAGTGGGAAGTCATCTCAATGCAATTCACTTCAACCTTGCGACCTCCCACCTAAGTTGACAGTCAAGTTGGAACAAAGTTAACAAAGTTGATATTGAAGGTTGTGTTAGGCATTTGCTCTTCTTCTAAGCTAGCTGTGGATGTGAAGGGATTGAATCCCCAGCGAAAGCGATTGATCGCTTGTGATTGTTGGGAGGAAGAAACTTACTTTTGTAGACCGTGAACGGATTTTCTTCCTCGAGCACAAACACTTCTTCAGGAACCCATTTATGGACACCACCATGAAGTTACCTTGCTTTTCTCTGGGATTAAGAACCCAGATTGTGGGATCCTATTTCTTGGAAAGGGAAAAATCGGGAGTTTTTTAGTGTTATGAGATTACAAGAGAGAGACTTTTTCTCCAAAAACCAAATTGTGCCAAGAAACCAAATCGCACAAAAAAACACAGTTAACCTTTGTGATTTCAACGTAGAGGGAAGAGAAAGGAGTGGGAGTAACCTCTCACTCTCCACCTCACCGCTTCTCGCTGGGGAGTGGTTAATTAATTAATATATATTTAATTTAATTAATAATTAATTAAATCTTAATTAATTAATTAATTAAATATAATTCAATTAAACCACATTTAATTAAGTAAATTAATGTTTGAATCATATTCAAATATAAATTTCCCTCGTAACCTATAGTATTTAATATGTATCTAATTCATATTAAATTTTAACCTATAGTTTTAATACGAATCCAATTCACATTATTCTCTCATAATATATAGTTTTATAATGCATCATCATACATTATATTAATTGTGCCATATACAATTAACTCAAATTCCCTTTAATTAAATTTGAATAATTCAAATTCTTTCCAAAATTTAATGTTCTTAATTACCCTTTACGAGCTAGCAAGGGGACCTAATGGACCTATAGATCAGAAGCTCCAACGTTGCGAGATTAATTGGTTAAATTCATTAATCACCTTAATCAACATACGTTAACTACGGGTTACTCTACTAAAAACTTGCAGCTGCACTCTTCTCACTATAGAATATTTCTGTGTCTACGGATATCGAGCATTAACGGTAAGTCAATCATTCATGAGTGTTCGTAACCATAGATGGGTCAAATTACTGTTTTACCCTCGTGTTACATCTTGTACCTTAAACACCGTTGATCCTCTAATGAACAACCTGGTTATGGTCCAACCAATAACTGGAAGTCTCTCTCGAGTTAGTGAGAGGGTGAGACCCCTTGTTCAAGTCTCGGAGTCAGCACTAAAGGGAACACTATCTACTCTCCTAAAGTCGGGTAGAAGTGACTTCCATCTTGTGAAGTTATGTTCTTAGCTCCCCACTCGGTCTTGTCCCAAAAATGGTAGGAATGTTAAGTCGGTGACTCGGGCCACTCTCACCCATACAGATCAAAGAACGAGTCGTCACGGGTAGGAGTTCGTTACTCACTCAGGATTGAGAATGAGTTGTCTGGTCATCCTATGAAATAACAATCTATTAGTCAACGGTGTTACATCTAAAGATTGACTATTTCACGGTCCGATCTTATACAAACTCATTGTATAGGATACCCCCACTCGCATGTCTCCACACGAACGACCTGGATCGAGTCATTTGTAACATTTACAAAGTGGGCCGTATCCATAGTGTTGCCAAGATAAGTTATCCAGCCTTATCCATGTACTATAGACCATTTAGGTTATTTCCAGGACATGATCCACTTGTATATCGAGAGTGTATCAAATATACACCCAGTATATATACTGTTCCGGTTACATGAAAATAACTTTGGATGTTTACTTTATTAGATTTGGACAATTAATTCAACAACAATTTGATTAAATATGAAAACATAGCTTTATTGAATATAAATTTTGTTTTTACATAATTACAAACTACGAGTTTAGGGCAACACACCTCAATAGGATGAGCATGATGTCCTGATTTATTGGGTAGGGTAGTCAATTGAAGATGTTATACTTGGCACTGAATGTCTTAGCTCAGCAAGATGAGCATGAAGTTCTAATTTAGTGGGAAGGGTAGTTAGTTAAAGATGCTATTTGGCACTGAATGTCTTATCTCATCAGTTTCCTTAGTTCCACCATGAGGATAAAGTGAATGTCTAAGCAGGTGACATCGATAAGAGTAATGCCAAGCTGTAACTGCGCAAATCATACTTAGAGAAAAAGGCCCGAGGAACCGGAGGAACTACAGCGTAGGGACTGAATGTCTTAGCTCAGCAATTTCCTTAGTTTCACTGTGAGGAAAAGGTGAATGTCTAAGGAGGTGAAAATGATAAGACAAGATTAATGACAAGCTCAAGCTGTAAGTGTTTCACGTGTAGACAATTAATTAGTTTGTTAGGGGAGTAAGGGTATATAAAGGTTGTCATGTAAGCTGAGCTGGTAATTTGAAACTAGAGAATAGGATTCTCATATCGTATGTTGCTTTAATATTTCAATATAAGATAGTTTCTATACTCAAGATTGAACAATCTTACTATTGACACCCTAAAAAAAACAAACTTGACAAAATATTGTTAGTAGCTCATTACTGTGCTGATTGTTGTTAGTCAATTAGTTTTCCATTTTGTTTATTAGATAAGCGTGGTTATCTTCTTTGTTTAATAGTTAGCTAATTGGTTGTATGAAAGCTTCAATTTAATGGGTGCTACTTATAAATAAATTTTTTTGATATTGAATGTAAATTTGTAAACATTCTTGGAGGAATCTGATCCCAGACTGCATGATTGTCCATATGTCCTATATTCTTATTACATTAAAAATATTGATTTCTTTCTCCTAATTTTATTCTTATTGGTTGTCAATTCCTTGGTAGTGGTAAAGTTGGGTCCCTTACACAATTTAATTTTCAGAGGCTGGAGAGACCAAGGTACTAATTGTGGCAACTATTGCATGGGGTTTGCGCAAAAGCTCTCGACCTATCGTGCTAACTTTGATATTCCTTGTTGCAATGAAGCCTGGTTTCATCCATGCTGTCTATGGTATGTTCTTCTATGCTAATTAATTATTTAGTGGAAATTCACGTTACTTTTAGGCTTTTAGCTGATTATTATTCATGAAAGCTAGAAATTATGATATGTATTCCCTCACTTTTCTTATTGGTTCTAACGTTTCAATGTGATTCAGTGGTATTCTTTCTTGTATACCTTTTGAGCCACGATGTTAGCAGAAAGATGCGCCAGTCTTTGATTCTTCTAAATGAGGTTCATTTTTCATTATTATACCTTCTTCAGATCAACCTGATATCTGATGTGTTAGATCGAGAAGGTTCTTTTTGTAGGGAAATTCTGTTGCAACTAGGTACGCGTGCCTTTTTCTTCCTACGATATTATGTTATAATTTTATAAATTGATGTTCTGTTAGAAGATTTGGTTATTGCATTTTATCACTTCTGGTTACCTCGAACTTTTGTCGAAAGATAATGTTGAAGGAATAATTTATGACAATGAAACTGGTTTCAGTGACATTTTTTCAGTAATTTGATGCAGGCCTTCTTGGACGTGATAGCATGTGGGACTTCCTGGAAATAGCTCTCCTTGCTTGCTTTTGTTCAATTCATAACCATGGTTTTGAAATGCTATTTTCATTTTCCGCAATTGTCCAGCACACACCCTGCCCCCCAGTTGGATTTAGCATTTTGCGAGCTGGTCTTAATAAATCAGTTCTGCTATCAGTTTATACAAGCACAAAAAATCATTACGGCCATGATAATTCTTCTCATGGTATGACTATTTGAAACTTATTGTCAATTACATTGATTCTTCTATTTGATTTCTTATATTCAACAACTTACCAATGAGATTTAATTAGCTAGGTTAGTTGGATGGCAAACTGGATTATTGGTTTGGGAATTTCAGTTTGAATTGAAGTGATGCATTGATTATCTAGCCATGGCAGCTTATCCTAGAGTTGATATTCCCCAAGGTCAATTGGGAAAATAAGGTTTAGACTCTTGAAAAGTAACATGACCAGGAACTTCCTTGAAGTTTACCTGTTGTATGTAGGTAAACAACCTAAGAGAAACAAGCCTTAAGGCCTTCAGTTCTAATTCCTTTGATGATTATGGACATGCAAAAAGGTCAAGATCCAAAAACTTTAAGCAGAAGGGATGTGAACAGCTTTATCTAGGAAAAAGTTTTTCTAAGATCATGCAGGGGAATATGTAGCTTAAATTCAAGTAACTGTCTGTTTATAAGAGCGACAAATAATTGCTTCCACCCAAAATTTACTATAAAAATTCAGTCCGAGACATAACACTTTAGCAACCTCAGATTGATCTTGATCTTTCTCTTGGCAACATTATTTTGCTGAGACGTGTCTGTGCATTTGATTGCTGGAGTATACTATTTTCTTTTAGGTTTCCAATGCCTCGAAACCTAAGGGTTTCTCCGCAAGGTTTGTCCATAGAGGGCGAGTCAAGGCCTAATATCCAGCTCCTTGTATTCCTGGAAATATGCTCTCTTTATCAGTTTAGATGCAACCTTTGTTCCAAACTGATGTGAATTAGCAATCATCTTGTTTATAGGAGCTGCAAAATAATTTTGTTTGTATGTTTTGTGTTATCATTTGAATCACCACTTTTGCTGCTTCTTCAGCTCTGTTTCCATTTGCTATTGCCTCATTTATTATCACTCATTTATTTTGTTTCTCTGCAGAGAGAAAGATTGCATCATTCCTCAGTTCCATTGGAGAGAAGTTCCTATCTATGTATAGATCATGTGGAACCTATATTGCATTTCTGACCATTCTTCTCACAGTTTTCTTTGTCAAGCCCAATTATATATCCTTCGGTTTCTTATTCCTTCTTCTTGTTTGGATGATTGGACGACAGCTAGTTGGAAGAACAAAGAGGCAACTATGGTTCCCATTAAAAGCCTATGCGATTACAGTTTTTGTCTTCATATATTGCCTAAGCAGTTTCCCCAGCTTTAGGATATGGTTATCCAGATCAATTGATCTTTATTTTTATTTGGGTTACAACTCAGAGGCATCATCTTTACATAATTGTTGGCAATCTTTGGCTGTGTTGATTGTGATGCAACTTTATAGCTATGAGAGAAGGCAGAGCAGGTATAGTAGCTCCGACGAGCCTGAGCTATTAGAATATGGGAGATTTGGGTTTATAAAACGTTTCCTGATTTGGCACTGTGACAAAATTTTATTTGCTGCTCTTTTCTATGCATCCATATCTCCGATCAGCGCATTTGGATTATTATATCTACTTGGCCTTGTCGTTGTATGTGCCACTTTACCCAAGATGTCGCATATCCCATCAAAGTTGTTTCTGGCATATACAGGAGTTGTCTTGACAGCTGAATATCTTTTCCAGATGTGGGGTAAACAAGCTGGAATGTTTCCTGGACAAAAGCATTATCATTTGTCTCGATTTCTGGGTTTACGTGTATTTGAGCCTGGTTTTTGGGGTTTGGAATTAGGCTTAAGGGGAAAAGTATTAATAATTGCTGCATGCACTCTCCAATATAATGTCTTTCGTTGGTTGGAGAGGATGCCAAGTTCTGTTTTAAATAAAGGGAAGTGGGATGACCCTTGTCCACTATTCGTCTCGGAGGAAAATGACTATTATGACATATCCATTTCTAATGAGCGAAGACCATCATTAAATTCTGGAAGATTGTTTTTACATCCGGAAGGATCGGATCATATTTCAAGGTCATCCTTTGCCTCTGGTCGGTCTCAAGTGCCTCATTCTGCATCCAGTAAAAGAGACAACTCTGAGTGTAGCAGCAGCAAGAAATATTCATTTGGATTTATATGGGGAAGTACCAAGGAAAGTCACAAGTGGGATAAGATGCGAATTATGTCCTTGAGAAAGGAAAGATTTGAAATGCAGAAAATTATTTTCAAGATATATATGAAATTTTGGATGGAGAACCTGTTCAATCTTTTTGGTCTCGAGATAACTATGATCTCGTTGCTTCTTGCCAGTTTTGCTTTATTAAATTCTGTCTCCATTTTTTACGTTGGATTGTTGGCTGCTTGTATTCTTTTGGATCGTGGCATCATACGTAAACTATGGCCTATATTTGTCTTCTTGTTTGCTTCCATTCTTATCCTCGAATATATTGCCTTCTGGAAGAATATGTGGAATTCAAATTGGCATATGCTAAGCAAGGCTGGTGTTCATTGTCATGACTGCTGGAGATTCTCTAATCTATATTTCCGATTTTGTTTGAACTGTTGGCTGGGTATAAATCTTTTAGCTGTTCGTTTTTCTCATTCGCAGTTCACTATTTAGCAACAAGATATCTTCCAACTTGCCTGATTATATTAGTTTTTGTTCTTAGAAGAAAAAGTTCTGTAGTGAGTGAAACTTTTTTTATAATTTCTAAACAAGAAATAAACTCAAATTAGTGAGAAGAGGAGATACTTTTATGCTTTTCAAGACCTAAGCTGTAGAAAATTTGTTTTTCGTATGGAAGGAAGCGATTAAACCCTTTAGTACAAACTAATACTCAGTTCTTTATCGTTTAAAAATTTTAAGGTTTTTGAGAGAATATTGTGGCTGCAGAATATGCTTAATTTATGACAATTAGTTTTGCTTTCCTTGTGCTAGTCTACTACCTGTATCGGGTCATCAGCATACTGAAAATATTGGCTGCAATTATGCAATGATATTATTTATCTTGGAGCTTTTCTCAAGATGTAATTTATCCTTTCATGTTGACATGTAATGTCTACGTTACCTGTTTTTCAGGACTGACAGTCGATGATTCAAGGATGCTTTTCAGTTATTTTATGGTGTTCATGCTTTCATCTCTCAAACTCCGTGCTGATCATTTGTCTGGTTTCTCACTATCATCTACTTACCGTAAAATGATGTCCCAACGGAAAAATACATTTGTTTGGAGGGATCTATCTTTTGAAACAAAAAGCATGTGGACCATCATCGACTATCTTAGGCTTTATTGCTATTGTCATTTGTTGGATCTTGTCCTGGCTTTAATTTTGATTACTGGAACTCTTGAATATGATGTACTGCATCTTGGTTATCTTGCCTTCGCACTGGTTTTCTTTAGGTTAAGACTTGAAATCCTGAAGAAGAAGAACAAATTATTCAAGTTCTTGCGTGCATACAACTTTGCTCTTATTATTCTTTCTCTAGCCTACCAATCTCCACTTGTTGGAGAAGTGAGTGCTGGCAAGTGTGAAACCATGCATTACATATTTGAGATGATTGGATTTTACAAGTATGATTATGGATTTCGAATCACTGCAAGATCTGCTCTTGTTGAAATTATTATCTTCATGTTGGTCTCACTCCAATCATACATGTTCTCCTCTCAAGAGTTTGAGTATGTGTGTCGGTATCTTGAAGCTGAGCAAATTGGCGCCATTGTCCATGAGCAGGAAAAAAAAGCTGCATGGAAAACTTCACAGTTACAACATATCCGCGATTCTGAGGAAAGTAAACGGCAGCGCAACTTGCAAGTGGAGAAGATGAAATCAGAGATGCTCAATTTGCAAATCCAGCTTCACAACATGAACTCATTTGTTGATGCCAATAATGCGTCTCCAGGAGATGAATCACGTAGAAAGCGAACTTCTAGGACACATGATGACACGATGACCACTGATATCGAAGGAACACTTGGGAAAGTAGAGCAGATAGTTAGACAAGATTCTTCTCCCCATCCTGAATTGCAGGAATCTTTTGCTAATTTGAGAACAGAAATAACGACAGAGTCAAGAACACATTCAATGGAATTACCAGTTCCAGAAATTTGTGAAGTTGATTCTCAGATTTCAGATGTATCTTTAGATTTGGATAGAAAAAGAAAACATAGAGATTCAGCAAAAGGAAACCCATTAAAGTCTGCTGTACAGTTTATAGGTGATGGTGTTTCCCAGGTACAGTCTATTGGAAATCAAGCTGTTAGCAATCTTGCAAGCTTCTTGAATGTCACACTAGATGATGACATGAATGAACATACCAATACCGAGGACAGAGTATATGATCAGATAGAGAGCCAGGAAACTAAGTATTCAGATTTGGAGCGTTCTTCCTCGCTGCAGTCTGATAAGAGTTCTGACCCTGCAAGTATGCAGCTAGGAAGGATATTTCGCCACATATGGTCCCAAATGCGGTCCAACAATGATGTTGTTTGTTACTGTTGTTTTATCCTTGTCTTTTTGTGGAACTTCAGTTTACTTTCCATGGTTTATCTCGCAGCTCTTTTCGTCTATGCCCTATGTGTAAATACTGGTCCTGGTTATATGTTTTGGGTTGTCATGCTAATTTACACAGAGTTGTACATTTTGCTACAGTATCTGTACCAGATAATCATCCAGCACTGTGGTTTGACTATTAATTTGGATGTACTACAAGAACTGGGATTTCCTACACATAGAATTACTTCATCCTTTGTTGTCAGTTCATTGCCCCTGTTTCTAGTTTACTTATTTACTCTCTTGCAAAGTTCTATAACTGCAAAAGATGGTGAGTGGACATCTTCTAATGCCCTCAATAAAAGTGCTCTCCCAAGAAAACACAGTCCTGCACATTATGGCTTGACCGAGAGGGCATATGAACTTCTATATCTTGGGAGAAATATGATGATGTTTTTACTCAGGAGTTTGTGCAAGTACTGGAAATCACTGACTCGAGGAGCGGAATCTCCACCTTACTTTATCCAGGTGTCTATGGATGTCCAAGTATGGCCAGAAGATGGGATTCAGCCAGAGAGGATTGAGTCTGGAATAAATCAGTTGCTTCAAATTATCCATAAAGATAGGTGTAAGGTACAGAACCCTCGACTTTGTCCTTTTCCCAGTAGAGTTCATGTTCAGAGCATTGAAAGAAGTAAAGAGAACTCCCAGGTGGCCTTAGTTGTTTTAGAGGTGGTATATTCTTCTCCTTCAAGTGATTCTTGTGCAGAATGGCATGACTCTCTCACTCCGGCAGCCGATGTAGCAAATGAGATTCGTCTCGCACAACGCAATGGGTTGGTTGAAAACACAGGATTCCCATATCAAATATTCTCTGTGATAGGGGGAGGCAAAAGGGAAATTGATCTATATGCTTACGTATTCGGTGCAGATTTGACGGTGTTCTTCTTTGTTGCAATTTTTTATCAATCTGTCATAAAAAACAATAGTGAGTTTCTCGATGTTTATCAACTAGAAGATCAGTTCCCAAAAGAGTTTGTGTTCATGTTGATGGTAAGTGTCTAACTAGTACACACAATTCTATGTGATTGAAATTTTATTACTTTTGGATTCTCCCTTATTGATTTATGGATTGAAAATTGAAGGAAGAGAGTTATCCTTTTGATCTGGATTCATTAAGAATTTTTATGCTATGCACACGGTGCCATGTTAGCTTTCTATTAGCCATTAGTGGAGAAATTACCAAAGGGACTAATAAGAATATTTCATGCACATGTACATTTTTCATCAAAGAAAAAGAAAAATAGGGGAGTATCTGTTTGTGCACAAAAATGCAAGGCTGCATAATCAATAGAGTAAAGGTTCAAACCATAGTGATCACCTACCTATGATATTGTAGAGACTAAGGTTGGAGAGAATCCAATGTAATTTATTCTCATTATTAAAGTCTATATATATAGACAAATATACAAGGTTGACTTAATCCTATAAGGAGAAGGTAAATGACAAATTAATATTAATACAAGAATATAAAATATACTAATATATATGTTAGATATAAAATCTTACGATGATGTCTTTGTAATCAAATGTCTTGTGAGATTGGTGTGTGTAAACTGGCGTGAACTGATATTAAAAAGAATAACAATAGTGCTACATAAGCATTAGTGAAATCGGTAGTTCGAAGACGGTTCCAGAATTTTGTTCATTTGAAGATACATAATTTAATGTATAAGCTCCCCTTATCTGGTAGTTAGTATGTATATTCTAAGCATGCAATAAGCTTACTGGTGGAATGTTGCTGGGTTGCTTTGATGATTGAAGTCCTGCTGAGATTTGCATCCATGTGATCAGTAACAGTTCTAACTTCTTTTTTAACACATTGTTCTACTAGATCAATTATTGCATGATCTGCACCATAATGGGTTTATAGTTAGAAGATCTATACTTGAAGTCACTTGCAGAGTTATTTTCCCAAGCAGCGTAATTAAATTACTACACCATTTGTGCATGAAATTGYCAAATTACATGTAATACTTTTCTGAACTCAAAATTTAAAGTTTTACAACAGCCACTTAGCTTGGACATATCATTTGCCTACTCTTAACTAAACATTCTCTGTGCCTGCAGATAATATTCTTCTTGATTGTGCTCGATCGATGTATATACCTTTGCTCGTTTGCCACTGGTAAAGTGATCTTTTACCTTTTCAACCTCGTTCTCTTTACTTATGCGGTAACGAAGTATGCATGGCAAATGGAGCCTTCCAATCAGCAGACAGGAGAGTTGGCACTCCGTGCTATATTTCTTGCAAAGGCAGTATCTTTAGCACTGCAGGCTATACAAATTCGATACGGTCTCCCACACAAAAGCACATTGTATCGGCAATTTTTGACAAGCGAAGTTTCAAGAATCAACTATTTAGGGTACAGGCTTTACCGGGCTCTTCCCTTCTTGTATGAATTGCGATGTGTGCTCGACTGGTCATGCACAACAACATCTCTGACCATGTACGACTGGCTAAAGGTAAGTATCCCATTGTTCGAAACATATCATTTAACCAAAAGAATGTAATTTTCCCTTGTAGAGTTCTTAATCTTATAGGTTATACAGGAATATTTCTACTACAATTAAGTTTCAAGTGAGCATAATCATAAGTTTTCTATGAAGGCTGCGGTAATTTATGTGAAACAAAGGTTCTACAATTCATGATATGTCGTTCTCATTGAAATTTAACCAGTTAGATGTATCCTCGAGATAGTTTTATGTTTTCTCGTATATTTTCTTACCACACTCTGTGCTCTGAAATGTCAGAGTTAAAATTAATATATGGATTATTTTTATCTCTCAGCTGGAGGACATAAATGCAAGTTTGTACCTTGTCAAATGTGATGCAGTATTAAATAGATCTCAGCACAAACAGGGAGAGAAGCAAACTGTAATGACCAAATGTTGCAACGGAATATGCCTGTTCTTCATATTAATCTGTGTTATCTGGACTCCAATGCTGGTAAGGAACTTCAGAGCATAAATTTTTGTCTGCCCAAATTGCTATCCAGTGATATTTATAAATTTTTCAGGACCCAAATTCATCAACGAAATTCATGTTTCCCCTCAAAAGAAAAAAGAGAGAAAAAAAAAAAATATATATATATATATATATTAGGACCTTGTGAATATGATGGGTGGAAGGAGTGGACCTCGATATACTGGTTATCATTAGATTTCATGTTTCTCTTTGGGCCTTGGTAGTTATAGATTTTTGTAATGATCCGTTAGGCTTTATTTTGTTAGATTGGAGCTCCTTTGTCTAGATTGGCTCCTCTTGTTTGGACTGTCTTTTTACGTGCCCCTTGTGCAATCTTTTTATCCTTTTATCTTTCAATCTATTTGAGCTATTTGGTTCCTATCATCTTCTTGCGTACTAATACGATTCTATAAAAATATAGCCCCGTGAATAATAAGATAATGAAAAACTTAAAGAAACTAGAACACATAAGAGATTAATCAGAGAAAAGAAGGATATTCCACACTCTCTTTAGGAAAGAGAAACCTCGCCCTAGAAAAGCCTGCTTGGCGCTGGCGGGTATTTCAAAACACCGAATACTTCTGCATCAGCACCTGTATGTTTCCACAAAAAAGTCCTCACTTGCCAAAATAATAGTGAATGGTGCTAAAAATTGAAACTATTTTTTTTGTTACAGATGTATAGTAGTGGCAACCCAACAAATGTTGCAAACCCAATCAAAGATGCCAGTTGCCAAGTGGATATCAAGACAAGTTCAGGAAGATTAACACTCTACCAAACCACTCTATGTGAAAAAATCTCATGGGACAAGTTGAATTCAAATATGGTTCTTGATCCTGGAGGGTATTTGAGTCCATATAACAAGAATGATATTCAGTTAATCTGTTGTCAAGCTGATGCCAGTGTCCTGTGGCTTGTCCCCGGTGTGGTTCAGTCCAGGTTCATTCATTCCCTTGACTGGAAACAAGATATAAGCATCGATTTCACTTGGGTACTCACCAGGGAGAGACCGAAAGGGAAGGAAGTTGTACGATATGACCGAACCGTTGAAGCTCCGGATCTCCCCGAGCAATCAGATGTCCAGAAAGTTCTTAATGGCTCAAGGAACAGCTTTCGGATAAAAAATGTTTATCAGAGATACTTCCGGGTTACGGGCTCCGGTGATGTTAGACCTATGGAACAAGAGGTACTCCCTACAGCCACTAGCTAATAATTTTGTCAATGAGATTCTTTACCATGCATAACAACCAAATAAATTACACTTTTAGCCTATGAATTTTCAAAACGTGCAATTTTGTTTTGTGAAATAGTTCTATTCAGTCCCTTTGTTATTTTTCCTCTAGCTATATAACATGTAGTTGATTTGATTTTTTTAAAAATGATTCAATATTTTTACACCATGTCAGCATCATAATTAATTAAAAAAAAACGTTCAGTTGGTTATTCATTCTTATAGCTAAAGGAAAAGTAATGGCTGGAACTAAATGAAACTATTTTGCAACGCGGAAAACTTAGGGGCTAAACTGTACACTAAAAAACTTGGGGACTAAATACAGGACTTTGACAAAACTCAAAGGCTAAATTGCATCTTTGGAAAATCGTGAATCGAATAGAGAGAAGAATGAGAACTCATAGTGCAATTTACTGATCTATGCTTTGTGTGAGATTTTATTCAAACAACGGGTCCAACGATCATTTACAGGACAGTTATGTCACTGCTGATCTCATCTTGAACCGTGCAAATTACAAGTGGTGGTCCTTCCATGACATCCAGCCGATAAACATCAGCGAGTGTGGGAGTTTCACCGGACCAGTGGCCTTTGTAATCTCTGAGGAAATACCACCCCGTAAGTCCGAAATCATATGATAAAGTTGATTAATGAGAACAAAGTTTTGAAATCTTATTACTAACCATAACATCTCTTTTCAGAGGGCATTCTGGGGGACACTCTCAGCAAGTTCAGCATCTGGGGTCTTTACATAACCTTTGTTCTAGCAGTTGGCCGTTTTATAAGACTTCAATGCTCTGACTTGAGAATGAGGATTCCCTATGAGAATCTTCCTTCTTGTGACAGGTAATGTAACAAAATTCATTTTTGCAGTCTTTTCTCTACTTTTACGATAGTTTTGATTGACAAATATTATAACCCCTGAAGTAAGTTTTAGTGCGTTTTAGGATATTTCATGGCGATGAGTTGCTACAAAAGTTTTTATATAGAAATGAATAATCTCTACCTTCCGTAAAATAGAAGGCTAAATATATAATTTAGTCCCACAAGTTTGTCCTTTTTTAGTTTCATATTTAGTGTTTTAAAAGTTTGGAGATATATAATATATATAATGTGGTTGTCAATGTAACATTTTTTATGGGTCTATTTTCTACTATAAAAGTCATTTCAATTGGAGTAATTTACTACGAATGTAGTTTGTCATGTGAAGTTGGTAGGTTTTCAATTTTATTGTTAAGCACATCACTTCCTCAAAAAATCAAAATAGAGGGTATTTCCAACCCAACCAATATAAAATATATTTAATGCACCATCATCATTTTGTCAATGAATTTCAATATTATGCAACGACAGAGACTTTATCTTTTTTTTTCCCGAATGACTTGGAATTGAAGCTATTTAGCTTTTTTTCTCTATAACGATGGAAACCCGCACCTGCTCCAAGGCCTGAACTCGAGAGACTATAAGGGTTTTCAGTATTAAGCTCACTAGAAGGTTGGAAAACAAGACCTCGTGGTAGGTGATACCACAAGACCCGATGCCCTTGCCAATAGAGCTGTCCTTGGGGGTTGGCAGGGACTTGATCTAGAAAAACCAATACGAAGAAAACTAGAACTTCAAAAGAATTAGAAAGCTCAAACACTATAGACATCAAGGCTAAAATTGTGTAGTGTTCTTTACTTTAACTTCTTGGAAGTCTTATATGAATTACTTCTGAGTTGTAATCTTGTTTTATAGGTTGATTGCTATTTGTGAAGACATATATGCTGCAAGAGCTGAGGGAGAGCTTGGAGTTGAAGAAGTCTTATACTGGACACTTGTGAAAATCTACAGGTCCCCTCACATGCTTCTTGAATACACAAAAATAGATTAGACTGCAAACTTTAAGTTGCCAGACACCTAGATCGTCATTATCGCAGAGGCTACATACAAATACGACTAACACCAGTTATAGCGAAAGCCAACCTCGTGATCGTGTTCTCTAGAACTTGCTAATGTTTTTGTAGGATCTGTTGCTACCAAGAAAAAGGAAATGAACTGTGGATTGTTCAAGAACTTTGATATTTATAGATGACAGCTCTGTTTCTGGTTATTCTAAAGCAGAAGTTTTTTAGCTTAAAAAATAGAGGGATCAGGCTTTGGCTTTCTATTAATTCTACAAGTAAATGCAGCCGTAGAGGGATTTTTCACTTTTTCTTTTATGTAGTTTATATGTTGAATTTACCCAACTAAAAGAGCCAGTTTCTCTAATTTGATGCATATTTCATGAATTATGTTCTCTATAGTCATTGCCTCTTTTATACATGGTAAGGAACTAGTGGGGATTGTTCATCCAACTTACGTCATAATCGAAATCGACCTCTTTTGATTAATTCTTAACGGGTTTATCAAGATTGTTAAAAAGGCATCTCATTCTGCAAATTGACCACTCTATGTATATTTACTAGGAAAAATTCTATCATAGAATCTACTCCTATCATTAATTTTCATTGGTAGTACGGAAAATTTTCTATCTGAAGTTAATCATTTATCAGCAACTTCTTTCATGCCTTGTGTTTGATTTATAGATCCTTTAGTTGCAGGAGGGCTGAGAAATGGTTGCTCCAATTCAGTCTGATTCAACCTTGTTCAGTTCCATTAGCATTTGGATGAAGATTAGAGAATCGAAAACTGCTTGATAACATCATATTATAACAGTTCAATTTGGAATCAATATCGTGTTAAACAACCCGAGAATCTAATGGAGATCTCTCTTGCGTTCTCATATCAATATCTGCAAGCTTAAATGCAAGAACACAAGTTCATATGAAAATAGGTTCTACAGATAGATGCAAAACACTCAGTAATGGGTACAGAAGAATCCTTAACATTAAATTTAAGTCTGAAATGACTCTCGAAATAAGTGCTTTTAGAAGAAGTACTAACTAAACATTTTAACTGGTGTTAAAATTTTTTAAACCACTTTTAATTATCTAATTGAACACTGAAAATTTTATAAAGTACAATACTTTTCAACACCTAAAAATAATACCAAACTCACCCTAAATCAAAGGGTCTTCTCATGTCTTAAAAACTATGGCCATATGATACATATATTTTACAATTGTTCTTAGTAGTGAACAAAAAGATGGTACAATAGAAGAATTATCACCCTACATCTTAAGGCAAAATAGAACCATCCACAAGAGTTCAGATTAACAGCAGCATAATCCTTCATCAATTGGTTTTCCAAAGTACAGAAACTTGAATACTGCAAGGAGCCGTGTCTGATCTTCAGTCAGTATGGGCAGATTTATCCTTAACCTTTTTAATTCTTTTGGCACTACTGCTACTTAAATCCTCTCTTAAGATGCTTTCAGGTACAGTTTCTTCCATTACTTTTGGGACTGCAAAACTGAACTTTGAAAGAGGTATATCCTTGTATTTTGGATTTGCTTCTATGAAGGATAGCATCTCGGTAGAGGATCTCACCGTCTTCCCAGTCGGTGTGATATAGTAAGCATCAAATTTAGAGAAATCCTTTCTTAGCACCAGACGTCTCTTGAAACCTTCTGGGGTCTTTGGGATGTTAGGTTTGTCGATCACCCAAGTTCGAGTTGCATCATAGTCGATATCGGACGCGTCCTCACAAGAAGTATCAGTTTTCCTATTGCAAGTAAAGGGTTCTTCTATCAGTTTACTTCTAATATCCTCATACTCCTCTTGGGTACTTATCAACCTCCACTTGAAGCATTCCTCACATTGTGCAGCATATAGATCTACCGGCAGCCTTTTTGACTGCAAAGAGAAACCAATAGCACCTTAGCCCACACCTTAGTTTTCCTATTGCAAGTAAAGGGTTCTACAATAAAATTCACTATATATTCTAAGATGAAACAGAGAAAAACCCTGTGTAAAGCATGTAATAAAAAACTAACTGAATAAAATCGAGTCTCCTGGAACAGCTGAATATCAAAATAACTTCCTCAATCCCATTGTAAACAAATATTTTAACACGTGAGGCAATCTAAACTTAGCTCAACTATTTAGGCATTTTAGACCTCTTCTAAACACAAGAGGTTTGAATTCCCACCCCACCTCTTGTTTGAACAAACTTGATGAATCTCTGGAAATTATGTTTGAATTGCTGCGTATTGATGTAAAGGAGCACTAATTCTCATGGTGATGGACTTAGAAACTAATCAAGTTTTGTAAATCGATGTATTCTATCAACCCAGGTATAACTCAGCACAGAAGAATAGGTTTTGAAGATATTCTAATCTCCTTATCTAGGATGTAATATTCTAAAGAACAACTCCGCATATTCCTCCATAATCCTTCCTATACGACTGGAATGAAGGTGTACCAGCTACAAGCAGCTCTCTGTTTAGGGCTTAGGGTTTCCCACTCGGAACTTCAGAATTCGAGGGCAGCATTAAAGAGAATCAGAAATAAGCTCGAACTAAGGTAAACTCTAAAGACTCCATAAGAAGGATGAAAGAGCTACCTTAAACTGCAAATTAACTAACTGTCCAGGCTCAAGCATACACCGTTTATACAGTATATTAATTTCTTTGTTCGCTTAACACTTTCTAACGGAAGAAAACTGAATCCGATCGGAAGGGAAATTAAATAGGATATACAGAAAAAATCGGAGCAAGAGAAAAGGGATTCGGCCGCACCTTCACCGGCTTTCTGGGAGGCCTGGCGCCGGCCATCTCTCCGGACGATTCTCTCTTTCTGCTACGATCTCCGATCTCCACCTGCGGAGCGGATTTTGATGCGAGTTGCATCAAGAATCGCTAGTTTTCTATGTTTTCATGTGCTCAAACTCCCAAAATTTTGCGTAAAAGTTAGGTCTTAGTTATTTCAATTAATGCATTTTAGTTAAAATTTCAGTCTTCGTTACTCAACTTTTAAATTTATTTTTGTCCTTTGCATCTAAAATCTAGCTATTTTATTTCTTTTTATCTTTGGTTCGTGTTTTTTTTTCTTAATTTTATGAATTTATTAAACAATATTTAAAATTTAGACATAAATTTCAGTTTATACTTAATAGATTTATTAATTTTAAAAAGTTTGGGATATAAAAGTGAAAATTTCAAGAATATGTAGAAACTTATTGACACAAATATTCAAAGTTATGTCATTGGTTATTAACACTTGAATAAATGTAGTAAAATTGAGATGAGTATTTTTTAAAAATTAGGACTAAAATAAATATTCTAAAGGTTCAAAAGATCGAAATAGAACTAATGACCATAATGACCAAAATATGATTTTAACTCAATCTTTTAAAAAATATTTAATAATTCAAATTTATTACCTAAATTTTTAATTTTATAATTAACAAACACAAAATTCAAAGCTTAGAGACGTTAAAGCTTAGAGACATATTAATGATATATATATACACACACGTACATACTTACAAATAAACATTTGAACCCACAAATATTGAACCTTTGTAATATAAAATTACTGATGATAAATAAAATAAACTTTTATGTAAAGTTATTGGAATTAAAATTCTTTTAGTCCTTGAAAATAACAATTTAGTCCCTAAACTTTAGTTTGTAACGATTTAGTTCCGGTACTTTCAAATTGGTAACAATTTAGTAATTCAACTTTAATATGTAATAATTTTGTCCTTGTAATTTAAAATTGATAATGATTTAGTCCTTATCGTGAATTTTTTTTTTGTTAAGTTTTTTGTATGTATAGATTGATAAACTAAAGAGGAACCAAATATATTTATGAATTATAAATATTAAATTGTTATATGATAAAATTTGATACTTAATTTAATAAAAAATTTTACGATAGAGACTAAATTGTTACAAATTTTAAACTATAGGGACTAAATCGTTACAAGTTAAAGTTCAGTAACTAAATTGTTACTTTAGTAAAATTACAAGAACCAAATGTGTTTTTTAATCTAAAATAAATTATCTAATACTCCAGAAACTAAAATGAAATTTGTACTAAAAAAATAAATAAACAGGAAAGTTGAAGTATCTAATCGGAACCAAACCAGATTTAAAACCAACGACAAAATGGCAAATACAAAATTTTATCTTAATATATGTATGAATAAATTATGATATTAATATAAAAAAAAATCTAACGTGGAAACAATTAAAATATAAAATAAATATTTTGATTTTGTTTCAACGAAGTCGATATGTCCGAGTGGTTAAGGAGACAGACTTGAAATCTGTTGGGCTTCGCCCGCGCAGGTTCGAACCCTGCTGTCGACGATTTTTTATTTTCTTTTAATTCCTTTAATAATAATAATAGAGAACTGAGTTTTAGTTTATTTTAATTAAAATCTGTGCAGTCTGATTTAATGAATTAACAATAATAATTCGACGACTTTTTTTTTCTCTTTTTTATCCTTCTAATCATAATAGTAGTAGAGAACTGAGTTTTAGTTTATTTTAATTAAAATATGTTTAGTCTGTTTAATTAATTAATGATAATACAGAGTTGAATTCTAATTTATTTTCCTTCGTTTATTATGCATTTAGTTCACAGCCACGCCATCGACATCAAATTCAAAACGATACGTTCGAATTCAGATATGGTATTGATGTTCATAATACCCTTGGGAGATCCACCCAGTCTGAAACCCACAAGAGGTTCGGATGTTGAAATTCGGCCGATAGGAGTTCCACAATAGTCAGTATTTTTCTAAATACATTCATTTATGAATTAAGGTTTTTTAATGAAGATACGAGATCAAACCATAATATTTTAGATGACTCAAATTGATACATACAACACATGAGATGGTATTGATTATTAATATCGTCCTTAATGTTTTAAATTCATAGATTATCTTTAATATATTAAAAATTTCTAATTGGGTCCTTCTGTATAAAATTTATTAACAATAAACTAATATATCATTAAGTATTGGTTTAGTTTGACACGTACACATACATACTAATTGATATATGAAACTCAAAAGTCTATTTTTCTTCAAATGATATATTAGGTATACAACTACAAATAAAATAATCATTTAATGTCATTGTTTGTGTAATGAAATCGGTCAAAGATCAAAATCGGTCAACAACAGGGATCGAAACAAGCTTGAGTGTCACTTGAATGAGGAGAAACCTATACAAGATCACAAGCAAACACTCCGATGTTCAGGTAAGTTTAAGTTCGACCTACATATGGAGACTGAGCTAGAATACGATAACCAAATATGAGAATGGAGCGCTCTATTTATAAGTTCGGGATCCAACAGAATATTCAACTGACAGTTTGCTCATGTTGTCCTAAAGGTTGGCCGATGCATAAGTTTGAGGGTAGGTGAGACCTTCAGCCAAATGGAAGTTTCAAACGTGGTTTTGCGGCTAAGTATGAAGGTCGACTTATGATAAGTTTGAGGGTAGGTAATACCCTTAGCCAAATGGAGGTTTCAAATGTGGTCGTGGTCTTGTTAAAGCATTCAATTCTCTTATTATAATAAATTGAAGTTTCATAGCTTCATATTTTCATGCCCATATTTGTGAGGTTATATTTTAAAAGAAAATAGGTAACGTGAAATATCTCAATAGTCATATCTCTATGACAAAAATGTCAGAGATACAAATCTTCACCTCCTCATGTTACTAAACTAAAAAAAATCTAAAAGAAAATATATATATTGAGTTGATTTTAAAACTTTAAGCTTTATCGGTTGGATAATAAATTTAAATAATTATGAAATTAATATCTCATCATCTAAACTAAATTAAAATGTTAATCATAAATTGACTAATAAATTACACAAAATTTAACCAACAAAACAATTGAAATCCAAGCTACAAAATGTTCAGATTGAATCGTGAAAACATACGTGAGCTTGATCACAAAAATGCTTAAACTTGAGGATAAAATGTTTAAATTCAACTAAAAAACATTATAACATTATAACTAAAAGAACCATACCCACAAAAATATTTCTCATTATCTTTATAACTGCTTGTAGATAGCCAAAGTCTAAATAATTTCAATTTTATAGAAATAAAAATGTGAAGTTCACATTGACTCATTGAGTTAAGTATGATAAAAATAATTTTCCTTCCGACAAAAATTTGAACTATTGGAAAATTAGATAGGTTCAAAAACGAACTCATATGTTTTTTTTAATATAACATGTTGGTTGTTGGGGAGGGAATTCCAACTTACAACTTCATGATTGGAGATATATGTCAATTACCGCTGAATTATGCTCGCTCTCACAACGAACTGTTAATGGAAGTGGAGGTTTATTGTAATTCAAAGTCTTCCATAATACTCAAATAATTTAATTTCCATGTCATCAATCGGACCATATAAATATTTGGTTTGTGCAGTTGGCCATTCTTAGTCACGTGTAATGATTATATTTTGAGTTTGGAATTCCAAATTCATGCCACCACAAAAGAAATTTTATGACAGTTACTTTTTTTTTACCATAGTATATAATAAATATCCTATAAGTCATAGTTAGAAACCAAATGTAGTCTATAGGTGTCTGACCTGAATATTCACGAATATAAAAAAAAAATGTGATTCTTTAAAAAAATTTAACGGAATCATTAAAATATATTAATTATATATATTTGGCTATTTGCTGACATGACATCTTTCTCTACTTTCAAAGTAAATATACGAAATTTTTTTAAAATTGCTATATTTGTAAAATCATAATTCTATAACACCTAACCTTTTCTTATCTTATTCATTTACCCATTTCAAAATAATAAGAGCAATAATAATAAATTTGTGGCACTTCCGAAAGAGGCCCAATGGTCAAAATCAGCCCAGGCCCATATTTTACGCAACCTCCGGCGGCCCAGTTAAGAACCACAACAACGGAAGCAGATTGCCAAAGCGCAGCCCTCGCCGTCGACGGTCACCCTCTCGTTCTCAGGTGAACTTTTCGCGCTTTTTCTCTGTGCAAACCATTTCAATGGTAGCTCCTGAATGCTTCAACGAGATCGTTTCGAGCTATGTCTAGAGCTTCAATGCAAGTTCTAGTATCATCTCTCTCAAATTTCTTCTATGCTTTGTGAATCATTGTTTTCTCCCCATCATTACTAATGGATTCGTGTATTCTCTGAAATTCAGAATGCAGAGATCGTTTTATTTAGCCGGCCAGCTTGTGAAGAGTCGATGGTTTTCGACGAATTCCGAGAAAATTGTTGCGTCTGTACTGTTCGAGAGGCTGCCAGTCGTGATTCCGAAGATTGATCCCGTTGTCTATGCATTTCAGGAGTTTAAGTAAGTTGTTTTCTTGTAATTCTCATTTTGGCTCCTGAGGACTGGGAAATGTTGGAAAATGGTAAAAAAGAATGAACGAAGGAGAATGGTACTGCGTCTTGATACTTGATACACATTAGAAATGGGAGTAATCAGAATTTGGAAAGCGCTGAGAAATGTTGGAAATGGAAAAGAATGAAAGAAGGAAACTCGTACTGCGTCTTGACTTGAGCACATTATTAACGGGAAGGAATCAGAAATTAGAATTCGAACGACGTGATTGGTGTATTGAACTTTTATAAGCTCGCATATCTCTGTGAAAACACTTTTCTGATATTTCTCCTCGATTGCGCTCAGGTTTAGGTGGCAACAGCAATACCGACGCAGATATCCTGATGAATTTCTAGATAAAGCTAATGCCAGGTATAAATGATTTATCATTTCGTGAGACTGTGTCCAATATATGATTTTGGTTCATGAACTCTTTTCATTTATCTTTTTCAGCTCTTCTAGTTCTGCTAATTTTAGAACACTGAGCTCCGGAAAGTGTCCTCTCTCAATCTATTATTTCATTTTATCAAACATCATTATCCACAACGGTTAAATCATTAGCAGTTTTATATTAGTTATCATATTTTGCCTTATTTATTCTTAAAGATACCGGACAATTGTTTTCATGGGTACTAGGGTAGCAGTTGTAAGTTCAACTTTGAACAAGAAATTTTGTGAAAGTAAAGAACAAGATGTGGGGTAGATAACTTACCTACTAATGTAATTTAAATAATTAATATCCAAAGGATGACATTGCGGTATTGATTGAGAAAGGTTGGTCCTGTTTCTAACTACAACGAGTCGTAAGGTTTATAAGGTTCCCTTTTTATTGTAGTAAGTTTTATCTGATCCCGATGCTCTATATCACTGAATAGTGTTCCAATGTAAATGCTGAAAAATATTAGGTACGGTTACCAGTTCAATGTGGCTTGTGAAACTAAAATAATAACATGGTAGCCAGAAGTAATTAAAGAGACTGATTATTTATGGGATAGGATAAAAGATTATGAACCATCATGGGATGACGTAGTGGTGAACAAGGCCGGTGTAAATAGCAAAGGGCTTAGAGGGATTGGATTCAAACCATGGTGGTCACCTACCTGAGAGTTAATATTCTACCAGTTTCTTTGTTAACCAGTCGAAGTGCGCGCAAGCTCGCTCGGACACACGGATGTCAAAAAAAACAAAAAACTATAGAAGGTTATGACTTCTGTGGAGGCTGCTAAGTTGAAGCTTTTTGGTGATGAATCTTAGCAGTTCCTTATAGTAGTGAGCCTAATATAATGTAGTTTCTAGGTGGTCAAATTCTTATTTCTTTGGATCACTTGCATAATTATCAGGTGGAGAATGCCCAACTTTGTAATTTATTTTTCCTGAATATTAGTGATTGTCCGGTGCAATTTCATCGATATTCAGTTAGCTAATTTTATGGAGCTTATTGCACAAACACTACATTAATGCAGATGCACAATTTTCCTTTGTTTTGGAATTTGTATGACTTGAGCTACTGATTACAGGGGAAAAGGTGACTACCAAATTGATTATGTTCCAGCTCCACGGATAACTGAAGCTGACAAAACAAATGATAGGAAGTATGCGGTTTATTTATTATTATTATTATTATTATTATTATAGAATTTATAGTTTGAATGCTATCACTATTCAGTGAAAATAAAATTGCAATCTACGAGCTCCTTTTGTTGTTCATGCTTTAGAATATTCTTCGTCGTGAGGATATCCATATTTAGTTTACTCTTCTTGATCATCCATTTTGTTGTAGTCCCTTTCTTTAGTTGAGCCTCTTGTCATAGGGCTGATTTTCCTTGTATGCCCTTGTATATGTTTTTTGCCTTCTCATTTTTCTCAATGAAAAACTCAATTTCTCATTAAAAAAGAAGTTATTGTTCTATTGTTTGACTGCAGAATTTTCTAGTGGAAATAAAAATTGCAGTCTATGTGCTCTTTTTGTTGTGCATGCTTTACAGTTTACAATATTCATCGTTGTGACGATATCCTTGTTTAGTTTACTCTTCTTGTTCAGTTTCTCCAGCTTCTATCTCTCGAGTACCATAAGTATTATTATTCCATTCTTTGACTACAGAACTTTCTTTTAGTTCATCAAGTTTTTTCCTTTCCTGCAATCTTTTGTCGCAATTATGTCCAGATTTACATACAATACAACCATTTTTTTTTAACCAAATAGCTCACAACACGACTCTGGTTGGTGCCATGCATACCATATCGTGAGCATGCTATTATCTTAGATGCTTTCAACTATTCTCTTCGGTACTCTTACAACTTTAAAACCACAGTTCTGCTTGATTCATGACCACTGATACTGGGCGGTATGACTGTATGAGTTTAATCCCCGAGAAATCCCATTCATTTGATTCCTTAGAGAGTTACCAGATATCATTTTATATTTAATTAATGTTGGAATTATATTCCTTGGTTACTGTATTAACATCTTTCTTATTATAGAATTGGAGTTTTTAGATGCTGTTCCTAAAATACAGAGGCAATTTCGTTCACAACTATAGATTTTCTACAATTTTGTTTAGTTGGAATAGCTTGATGTAATTCCCTTCTATGGATCCACTTTTGTAATTTCATTCATCAATGAAATTGTTTACTTCACAAAAAAAAAAAAAATGCTCCTTTTTTAACAATGTTGATTTAAAGTTCTCTTAGTTTTTAGGCTATCTGATCCAAGTCATTAGTTTGACAGAATACAGATGAGCTCAAAAGTAAAGTGTAAATTCTGAGTATTTGAATTGTCTTTTTTCCTTTTAGGTCACTGCGGAGAGCACTTGACCGAAGACTCTATCTTCTTCTCTATGGTACCACTATTGGGGCACCTGATAAGAAACCCGTCTGGCACTTTCCAGAAAAAGTTTACGAGACCGAGGAGACGCTACGCAAAGTAAGAGCTGGCTACTAATATTCTTCAATTTTTTTTCTCATCTATATTACCCTTCTAACTTTTTGATGTTTTGCAGTGTGCAGAGTCTGCCTTAGAGTCCATCCTTGGAGACCTTTCTCATACATATTTTGTCGGAAATGCTCCGATGGCTCATATGGTTGTACCACCTACAGAAACTACACAAGTTCCATCTTTAAAGGTATGTCTTCTAATAAAAATTTGTAGGATAAATATATGTTTTGGTCCCAATATTTAAGTGTTTTTTTCTATTTAGTCCCTATTGTTTGAAAATTTTCAATTTAGTTGCTTATGTTTTAACATTTTTCAACCATACCCTTGACATTGGTGAGTATTAAAATTGGTAGATGATAAGCTTACATTACATAGTGAGTTGGCATAAATTTAGATGATCAATTCGGCCCCAAGCATAAAAAAGGTCAAATTTCTGCTGACTTCTTTAATTTGGAGGAATTAGAAGTTGTCTTCTCTTAGATGGCCTAATTACTCTTCTTAATTTTTAGGCATATAAGTTTCTCATCACATCACTCAATTTAAACATTTACTACGAGAGGGTAGGATTAAAAAATGTTAACATAAGGGACTGATTTGAAATTTTTTAAATAATAGGGACTAGATTGAGAAAAACCTCCATCATTATGGACTAAAATATATATTTAACCAAATTTACATCATACAATAGTTTCAAGCATTGGTAGTTAACTAGTTATGGAATGTATACTCCAAATGTATGTATTAAGTATAGTATAATGGGTTCGTTTACTCGTCTACTTAAACGAAATCTCTACTCTTTGCCAGCGATTCTTTTTTAAGTCTCAAGTGATTGCTACCAATAAATTCAATATTGGGAAATGTGAAGATTTTGTATGGGTTACAAAGGATGAAGTGATGGAGTATTTTCCTGATCAAGCTGAATTTTTCAAGAAGATGATCATCAGTTGAAGGAAGTAGATTGATTGTATAAGCCTCACAATAGAGACTGTTTGAGTCACCAAATTCATGGTTAGTGTGTAAGTGACATAGTGAATTTAGTGTTGTTACAATAATTGCTAAAATTAAGAGATAGCTAAATTGAAATTGTCGAGAGTTTAAGCTGGAGGCTTAGTTTGTTGTTTTGATGTAAAATGGATGAGGATACCAATTTCATCGCTATAGATTCTGGTTCGATCCTTTTATTTTGATTTCTCGAACCAAAGAGAGCAGTTATTTGTCTCGTCTCGAAATTTTGAATATATCAATCTCTCTTTTTACTGGCTATGTATTTTTTATTTTATTTTTGTAAGAAACAAATATTTTATTGATAATATGAAAGGTACTACTGAATGGGGGAACAAAAATATTTACACTABTCAAGAGCTTACACTATAACCCTATCAAATGTACATTAATCATATACTAAAAAAAAGTTTTTAATAATTTATTTTAAAGAAGGTGAGGTATAAATCAAGCATAATTTTTAAAACAAAAAATAAACAACGGAATATTTATAAAATGGACCTAAACCAAATTTTAAGATTTCTCTTACAAATGTCAACAGAAATTAATTATTTAAAGCATATAATTTCACGTGTTGCTTAAATATGTCTACGTTTCCAGATTAAAATAGACTTTTTGGTAAGATAATGATAATTACTCAGTCAAATAGTGCATCACGAGGAAATAAATAATACTTAGATTGCAAAAATTTAAGCACGATAACATAAATATAAATTAAACATGAACATAGCTCACCAATAATTTTTTTCATCCGAAGGTGCGTTTTTTCATAATGTATAAGAATTCATTTTATGAACAATTTATGTTATTGATTGTTCCAAAAATATATTAATCAAATGGTTATGTAAAAATATAAACTAAATATATGTTTTATTTTTCAATGTTCTGGGTGTTTTTTTTTAATTTAGTCCTGTCGTTAAAAAAAAAAATCAATTTAGTCTCTATGTTTTAACATTTTTCACTTTGATCCCTCATCATTAGTAAATGTTAAAATTTGTCATAGAAATTAATCAATTTTAACATTCACTAATGACGAGAGATTAAATTAAAAAATATTAAAATATAGAAGACTAAATTGAAACTCTTCTGACGATAATGACTAAATCGAAAAAAGATTATGGAATAAAACATAAAATATATTCGTTAAAATATATTCCTTGGTTTTATTTGACGTTCCTGCTTTCACAGTTTCACGTTTGTAAAAATATATCGAGCAAGTTTGAAAAGTGTTGATTATTTGTTGAAAGGAAATGCTTCGACAATCATTACAGAAAAAATAAATGAAAAATATATTGCATATTAACCATTTTGCAAAGTAGTCCTGCTAAAAGGTTTGAACTCTAAGACCCTAAACAAATGTAAATTTTACTTTTAACCCCAAACATGAGACATAATAGTTTATGCTAAACCTCGTTTTGATACTTATATTTTTAAAATTTTTTAACCTAAAGTTAAATTTATTAAAATGTTGTTGATTAAGTGCTTCTTAGATAACCATTTTGTTATTAGTTTACAATTTTTAAAAATTATGTTTGCTTTCTCTTAGTCTCTTTAGTTATTTTAGTTTGTTTTTACAAAAATACATTTTAATTTTAGCTAGATTTCAAAAAATATTTAGTCTTCAATGTTTGAGTTTTTTTTTTTAATACAATAATTTGGGGATATGGAGAACGAACTTTCAATCTCGAGAAAGAATACATGTCAATTACCACTGAAGTATATTCATGTTGACTTAGATTATGTAAATATATTTAGGAATTAGATAATAAAACAAGATACTTATAGAAGAAATCTATTATTATCTTATTTTAAAAAGTCGATGTTGTGATATTTCTCAACTTCTATTATTCAACTAAAAATATGGTAAAAGTAGCAGTAAATTAAAGCTTTTGAAATAAACAAAATCGAAACCACTCACAGACCATGACCATAGAGACTAAAAATGGTAATTTATTCTAAATATTTTTTGCAAAATAGTCCTCAAATTTGAAAAGTTTGAACTGTAGTCCCCAAACAATTGAGAAATTAACTTTTACCCCCAAAACATGCGGAGCGAAACAGGTCGACACGCAGAAATTCGGAGGGAGAAACCAGAGAGAGTCATGAAAGCGACAGAAACGAAAGCGATCGCATTTTGAAGCTATAATTGCGATTGCGATGAACATTGAGGAACCACAAACCGAGAACAAACGGAGATCTTTCGAGTCAAACTTCCGGTGAAGAGAAATCCAAGTTCTGTAGTGTTCATATCAGTTGAATTTCTTTGCGTTTCTTCAATCGTTCTGCAGTTTTCTTTTCGAATGAGATATCCGATCGTCGGCGGCGATCGGAGATGTTCGTCGGCGGTGGAATTGGAGACGGGTTTGGAAGCGGAGGAGGAAGGTGGTGAAACTGCTGCTTCTGATGGCCGCGATGGTGGTGTGGACGTAGTGTTTGCTGCTGCAGTGCTAGGATTTCCGGGGTAGAGAATGAAGAAGGGAAAGGGCAGGAACCTCGGGCTTTTGCCTAATTCTCTGAAAATTATCTCGTCGTGCCTGAAGACGATGTCTACTAACGCGAGCACCGTCGCTTCCACGGTCCGCTCTGCCGGTGCCTCGGTCGCCGCTTCGATTTCCACAGCTTCTGCTGAGGATGAGAAGGATCAGGTTTGTATTTTCTATTTGCAACTCCTTGCGGGCTTATCGCTGCTTTTTCTTTAGCTTATCTATGAACGCCTGCTTGCTATTGTCACTGATTTCTCGGCGAAAATTTAGAATAAGTTTTCATGAATAGCATCGGAATAAATGATCATTAAGCACTCGTAGGAAAGGAAACCACCCACTGTCAGATATCGACACTTGTTGGTTTCGATTTTACTAGGAGTACGGAGGAGAGTGGAGTAGAAAACAAAGAGCGGATAAGCCGGAAATCGGCGATGGGGTGGGAGGAGGCCTGAAAATAAAGGGAAATTATCATTTTTACCCATCCCTCAGGCCCTCGCTAAAAATAGTATGTTTTTGTTGCAAATTTTACATCTGTGCTTTTTTCATTTTTTCTTTGATTAGAAAGGACCATTTCATTGATGAAAATGAAACCTTCAACTCCAATGAAGGAAATAGATGAAGAGGTGCAATTGTAGATTTCTTCAAAATGAAGAATTCTAAAGAGGAGCGATAAAATTTATAGACTCCCAAAATTTCACCGGGATGTTTACAAATATCATCAGGGAAGAGCCATAGGACTGTAGCCTTCTTGAAATGAACACCACAAGTTCAGAAAATAAAAGTTCAGCTGCATTTACCGACGATAATGTTATATGTTGACTAAATACATAAGCTAATTACTTAGCCAAATCAGAAAATAAAAGTTCAGCTGCATTTACCGACGACTAAAATAAGTTAGTTACACATTTCCATCTGCAATGTAGTTTTCAGAGGATGGAGGGAGTTAGTCACTCACGATACTTCAAAAGGAATGTATTCTAATATTGTAATCTTCTTCTGGAATCAATGAGAAAATACCTTGGCTGATTCGTACAGTGGATGTAGGTGATCTGCCGAACCACTTAAAATCTGAGTGTTCTTTGTCCAAATCTTCTTAATCTCCTTCGTCTTTCTTCATCTCTGATTTTGATTTGCATGCTAATCTGAGTTGCAAAGAGTAAAGATGAGATGTGCGGGTAATTGCGGGATTGACAGCAAACGTAATTGATCCATTAAAGATAAAAAGAGTTGCCAGTGCATTGTCCAATGCCCACTATCACATAACAAGTGATCTGACATATTTCTATAATCTTATATAAAGAGAGCATCTATTAGGTTGGAGTAACATCGTAGTATTTCTTCGTGCACTTCATCATTAGTACTAAAGTTTCCATGGGCAAAAAAGGAAAATCATAACCTTCTTAGAATAATTGGCTGTAATCAGCAGGATTGG
>NW_019104553.1:292515-314294 GCF_001995035.1 Momordica charantia | reverse complement strand
TCTTGTTCTTTTTTAAATCAATCCAGGACTATGTCAAGGATACAGCTTCTAGTTGGTTGGGATGTTCTTCACGAGCTCTTTTGTAACCACTCAGTTTCTTATATAGATTTGGATTTGGGGTGTCCTCTATGGGCCCTAGCTGGGAAGATATCTTATCTCCCTTGCTCCATGCTTCTCCCTTTATACTCTTCTTGAGTTTTAATGAGTGGTCTCCGATTGGTTTCCTATAAAAAGAAATAGAAGTAGAAGAAAAGAAAAGAAAAGAAATTTGTAAATGGTGCTTGCTCATCATAAAATCGATTACTCAGCTTGTAAAGCAAGCTTTAGAATATAGATATAACTTATAAGGCTTTCTTGATGTACTGTGGTGCTTTATTTTTCTTTTTGATATGATACCTTACTGTCACAAATTCCTTATTCTATGCCTTTTTTTTAAGTCGCTTCTGTTGCCCTGTAAATTATGTGTATATTTTGTAATGACTCTGATCAGGTAACTTGGGCTGGTTTTGACATTCTGGAAGTTGAACCATCTGTCTTAAGGCACATTCTCTTACTTGGTTATCTGAATGGATTTCAAGTACTTGATGTGGAGGATGCTTCTAACTTTAAAGAACTTGTTTCAAAGCGTGGCGGCCCTGTTTCATTCTTACAGATGCATCCTTGTCCAAAAACGCCTGATACTTCTCCAGGAAAGACTGATACTCATGATGCACTCATAAGATCACATCCTTTGCTGTTGATCGTTGCAGGAGAAGAAAGTAAGGATGTAGCTGTGGGGCAAAATCATAGAGTTATTGGTGGCCATCCAGGAAGTTGTGCCAACTCTCACAATGCTGTTCAGTTTTACTCCCTTAAGTCTCACTCTTATGTACATGTTTTGAGATTCCGATCTGCTGTTTGTATGGTTAGATGCAGCTCTCAGATAGTAGCTGTTGGCCTGGCTACACAAGTAAGGACCACAATGACTGACAACTATGGATATAGAATTGATTTGATGGTAACATCTGCTTGAAGAGTATGTATTAACATAGGGAACATGCACTTACAAATACAAGTTTTGATGATCTGCATTTCTTCTATTCAAGTATTGTTCAAATGATGCACTCCCCAGAACATTTTCTCCCCCCTGTGAAATGGTAATCTGAATTAGTTTTCCAGTTTGCAAGTATGATATGAGTTATTATATCAGTCTACTGTAGGATCTTGCTATATAACTTCCTAGATTATGCGTGTAATAATCCAGCATATCGTTCATGAGAGCAATTTTCTCACTGACTTGATATTTGGTGGCAGATATATTGCTTCGATGCAATCACCCTTGAGGTTGTATTTAGTGTTTTGACCTCTCCAGTTCCTGAGTTATCAGGACAAGGAACCACTGGAATTAATGTTGGTTATGGCCCCATGGCTGTGGGTCCTAGGTGGTTAGCATATCCTGCTGTTGGCCCACTACCGTCAACCATTGTTCAACTAAGTCCACAAAGCCTATGCCTCTCTCCAGGTGTTAATTCATCATCATTTCCAGGCAGTGATAGGTCAATGGCTTATTATGCAGTGACGTCTGGTAAGCAACTGGCTGCTGGAATTGCAAACTTGGGTGATAGGGGATATAAAGCATGGTCCAAGTACTGTCAAGATCTGAACCCTAACAAGTCTAGTTTATTGGTTGAATCAAATTCAGGGTGGAAAGCGGGAAGCCATGCAGGAACTGAAGCAGATTATCCTGGGATGGTTAGTGTTTACTGTTATGATCCCAATGCAATATTGTTACTGCAAATTCATGAATGGTAGTTTTTTTTTTTCATTTTCAGGGATGTGAACATCATGTTCTGCATGATTCTAAAATATAGTCTTTTTCCAATCATTTATGTTGCTTTTGCTTGAACAGTGAGTGCTATCTATGATTTTTGTTTGTTTTTGTAATGCTTGAATTACCCTTTTAGTTATTTTGGCAATTACTTTTAAGGTTGGATTGCATTTTAAAGAAATGGAGTTCATAGGTCGATTAAACGCCAGTCTTCTTGTAACAAATTAAACCTTGAGTTTAATCTGTTCCATAAAATTGAAAACCTAAGAGGGGAAAGTATTTTATTTGACATCATCATGATGTTCATCGAAGTTTTTCTTTATTTTCTCAACATGGGGTGATAACCTGGAAAATCAAACTTGTGTAGTGTTGAATTTTGTTTCTTTGATTCATTTGACCAAAATGGTTATTATAGGTTGCTGTTAAAGATTTTGTTACCCGGGATATTATATCTCAGTTTAGAGCTCACACCAGCCCGTTGTCTGCACTATGTTTTGATCCTAGTGGGACCCTTCTAGTGACTGCATCAATACATGGGAATAACATCAATATCTTCCGAATCATACCATCTTACTCGCGCACTGGATCAAATGGTCTAAGCTTTGACTGCAGCTCTTCCCATGTCCATCTTTACAAACTGCACCGTGGAATAACATCAGCTGTTAGTATGAGTGTGGTCTTGGATGGTAGAATGCTTATTCTTCATCTTCCTATGTTTTCAAAATTTCTCACCTTTTCTACTTTTCTGTCTGCTCATCTCACAGACAATCCAGGACATTTGCTTTAGTAACTACAGTCAGTGGGTGGCAATTGTTTCATCCAAGGGAACTTGTCATGTTTTTCTCTTGTCCCCTTTTGGTGGTGAAGCTGGATTTAGAATCCTTAATTCTCAGGGTGAAGAACCATGTCTGCTTCCAGTTGTATCTTTACCTTGGTGGTCCACATCATCTCTCGTCATAAATCAGCAATCTTTTCCACCTCCACCGCCTGTTTCTCTTTCTGTTGTGAGCAGAATAAAATACAGCAGCTTCGGATGGCTAAATACAGTAAACAGTTCAGCTGGTTCAGGAAAGGGTTTTGTGCCTTCTGGTGCTGTTGCTGCTATTTTTCATAATGCGCTCTCTCGAAATCCTCATCGTGTAAACTCAAAGCACAATTCCTTGGAGCATCTGTTGGTTTATACTCCTTCAGGTCATGTAGTTCAGCATGAACTTCTACCTTCTTTTGGGGCTGAACCAAGTCTCCACAGTTCTAGAACCGAATCAAGTTCTTTTCTGCATATGCAGGAAGATGATTTTAAATTAAAAGTTGAGCCTATTCAGTGGTGGGATGCATGTAGAAGATCAGATTATCCAGAAAGAGGGGAATGCATCTATGACTCCACCTTTGATGGGCAAGATGTAGCCAAAACCAAAACCAAAACTACTCAGAATGGAAGAACAGATACTGAGGGAACTTATGAATTGGATTTCCAGGAGATGAATGATGATTCTGGTGCAGAGAAGGTGATTAGAGCCATAGGTCAATCTGGTATATCTCACGAGCAATCCCACTGGTTTCTATCAAATGCAGAAGTACAAATAAGCTCTGGAAGGCTACCAATATGGAAAAACTCCAAGGTATTGCTTGTGTGGAAGTATTATATTAATATCTTGACGTGTTCATAATTTTGATTTGTTTCTGTTGTAGATTTTTGTTATGAGTTCTCCAAGAATCAACAGTAATGCTGGTGGAGAGTTTGAAATTGAAAATGTGCCCGCTCATGAAATTGAAGTAAGAGAGAAGGAATTGTTGCCTTGTTTTGACCATTGCCTCAGCCTCAAGTCTGGCTGCAATGACAGGCGAGTACAGTTTCTTGGTCTCTATATTTCTACAGAATAACTCTTGTAGGGAAGCGTGGGTTTTTGGGACATATAGGCACCGTAAATCTTGTAGAATATTGGTTTGGCAACATTTAATTTGAATCTTGTGATCATCGAAACTGTTTTAGGATATCAAAAAGTTGAAGAATTTTGAAAACGTCAAAAGTTTGTATTTTCAAATTTCTCTTCCTTCCAAAAATTGATTATTTTAAAATTTTGACCAAGTTTTATCGAACTCTTTTAATTTTTGTGCTTATTCTATGTTGGTCTGTAAACTTCTAAACATTCTATTTATGTTGCAGAAAAAGTCATGTAAGTCTTTGTCATGAGTTATTTTATATATATATATATATATATATATATATATATATATATATATATATATATATATATTGTAAATTATCTAGATACGCATTTGGTTTGAGATGTCTGTACAAGTACATCTGAAGCTAGTTTAGATTTATGTTTTATAATTTCCTATGAAAAAGGACTCAAATAGGTTTTTTATGTTTATGATTAAAACAAAATATTCGACAAATTTAGGAACCAAATTGAAATAAGAAGGAAAGTTATAAGATCTAAACCATCCAAATAACATCAATTAATATCTAAACTATTTTATGAATTTAAATTTAAAAATTAATCTTATTTGATAATATAAAAAACCTTAAAATTATATAAGTTATTTACAAAAAAAAAAAAAAGAATCTACATTAAGTTAATTAACAAAATTTCAATGTTATAAGAATCCAATGTTTTTGGAAAAGGCATATTTATTTTTTAATATCAAGATATTGTAATCAAACTCACTTCTAGATTCCATTAAAATGTTTTGAAATACAACTCGGCTTTTCCTTGTTTTTTTCTTAGAATTTTTTTTAGTTCACATTTTAATATGCTCAAATGTTTTTATGGTTCAACTCTAAACGATACATCTCTTATATGGCATGCTATTGTACTAATACAAAAAACTTAGTAATGCAAAAGTTGTTGAAAGCTTATTATGCACATGGCTGCCTATATTTATGGCATAAATGATGGTCTATATTTCATGGCCCTGTGGAATGCTTAGGCATTATTTGTCCTTTTTTGTGGAGATAAGAAACAATTACAGTTTTCCTCAAGCAGGATATATTCTTATCTGTTCTGGGTTTATAGGCTTTTTACATTTGATGAGAACTATAATAAGGAAACGTCCTATTAGCAACCATGAATATTTTCTTTTATCATGAATTGTTAGTGTGCAGGGTGACTTTATTTGATAATATCATCTTTTTACATCTCATATCTCGTAGTCTTCTTTTGTTAATGAAAGGTTTCCTCAGTTTGGTAACAATTCTTCGATTTTCGATTTGTAAGTCTGATTCTTTGTCAAATAATTTGCATTTCAAGGAGGAAGGATTGCATTTGTTTCTTCTCTAAAAAAAAGGTTAATGGAAAGTTTCTTTCATAAAATATATTATTGACTGGTAGGTTGTTTTGTGGATTCAGAGGCCTTGTTTTGGCAAGATGTACCAGCCCTAGTTCTAAGACTTGCCAGTCCGAGGTCAAGATTAGTGAAGAAAATGTTGTTATTTGTCACTCCAAACCTGCATCACTTAGTTCCACGGAGAGCTCAGATGGGGGTGAGAAATAAAATTCTTCCTGAACTTATCTATGGCTTTTGTTTCTTCAAATAGATATTACTAGTTTCCTTCCAAGAATTGTGAAAATTAATTCAACGATGGTGATTGACTGAACCCAAAATTGCTCATGCTGATGGGTTATGGCGAATTTAATAATTTATCAATACTTCAACAGATGATATTGCAAATCATTTTCATGTACATAGTTCGGTGAAAATCTAAACCGTTGCTTGCCTTTTTTAACTGGTTCATTAATTTATTTGAGTTTTTGACACCCATATCATGTTTCTATGCAAATGTCATTTAGAGATAATATAGATCACTATTACTCATATTGTCCTTTTAACATTATGAAGGTTCATCAAGAAGGATGGAAAACTTGATTGATTTTGATCAGGCAGGCTGCGAGAAGTCTTGTACTCCCCTTTGTCAGCATCTGAACGAGATGTACTGGGAAAAAAGAGCAAATGATTCTTGTATGTTGAGTCCGAAATCCTCGAATATTCCATCCACTCAAGCTGTAGATTCGAGGATCGATGGCTCCTGTAACGATTTATACTTCTCGAACAGCAATTTTGATTTTCCTTCCGTCGAACACGTTTCTTCTGAAAGGCCACCTTTCGACAAAGGTGCAACTAATGTTTCAGTTTTAAGCCATGACTCGTATGCTTCAAAGTAGCCGTTTTGTTGTCAATAGACCTGCTAACTTTGAAATTGCAGATACTTTTGGGCAGATTTTCCAGGAGGAACCCTGCAAGGCATTGGAGGGCGATGATGGTTGCCAAATAATAAACGATATTTCTACTGATCATGTTGAGCCCAACCGCAATAGCGATGTCGAGTACGAAAACATATCTATAGATGAGAATGTCAAAATATTTGGTGACATGTTCACCTCTTCCGAAGAAGGTTGAACCCTTTAACCTTTGCCTTACCTCTATTGAATCACTTGTTATAAGTCATTCTTTTCTTCTTTTTATTGGCAGGCTGAAATAATGAACCTTTGGAAGTGGTCAAAGGGTGCTAAATAAATATCATACCCAGTAACATCTGCCATAGTACGTGAACTCTTTCTCTCTCTCTATCCCTCTGTCTCTCTTGTATAGATCTTAGAGGGGTGTAATTGGGTCGGATCGGGTCAGTTTCCTGGCCGAATTGGTTCGGTTAAGTGGAGAAGAAAACCGAATCTATTAGATCTTGTGAATAAATTTGCTGAAATATGTGAAGTGAAGGTTGCAGCCTTTAATGGTGGTTTTTAGAACCGTTCTTGGTGGAAGTGGAACTATATCATGGAATGAAATGTGTTCATATTTGTAAAGTGTTCGGTTTGAAAGATTACACTGTAAAATAATGCACAAGAATTTCCAAGCTGTACAAAAATTACTTCTATTATTGGGTAGGATGAGAAAAGGAATGAATTTTCATAATATCCTTATGTCTCTGTTGAATATAGGTTTGAAGTCTTTGTCTCCTAATAACCAGCCAATATAGTCTCAAAATGTATTTTGTAATTTTTTTTAGTACAACAGTGGATTTGAACTCATAACCTTTAGGTTGGAGATAAGTATCTTAACGAAATATGGTCAGGTTAGCTTGGAGCTACGTTTGTATTTAGAGTTGAACATAATGATGTAATAAATCAAATCTCACGAAGATAGAATATGGAAATTCTATATGTTTCTTGATTACCCATTTGTTTAAGTAGTTGGCTTATGAAATTATTTGAGATCTGTAAGTTGATTCGGATATAACAAATAACAAAATGGTATTAGTTGTAGTTTCTTATCGATCAAATCCGATGAAACTATTAGTAAAGTTAAAAAAAAATAAGTTTTTAACTTTAGCATACTTCAAATGGTCTTTGAAGATTTTTTTTACCACTGGACAAATTTTCAATTTAAACATTTAAATTGTTGTTGAATCTTTTCGTAAATGAATAAGAGAATTATGACAAACATGAAAATCGAAATACAATCATTCATCTACTGAGCTATTTCATCTATTAAAGGGAGTATGTTGAACAAACATCGAGTAGAGTTCTAATCAAGTTAGAGAAGTTTATCGTACAAGAAAAAGATAGACAATGAATCCAAAGTTAAGATAATTGTTTTTTTTTATAAAGTTAAGGTAATTGTCTTGAAACATCGTGTCGTCTTTTTATATCGAAATTAGGACGATCATAATATAGTAAGAAGAACATGTTTGAGTTAAAGCATCTCAAACTAGATATGATCTAAGTAGATACGTGCTTAATCAAAATCGAGCCGATGAAATCTCAAAGTTTTTTAATAGTAAAATTAAAAATTAACAAGAAGTATATCAAACACCATTATTACCATAACTTAATTAACCAATATAATTAACTCTCCATAAATAAAAACATTTTAATCCCAAACCCACACGAAATGTTCCTCTACGGCCGTTAACAGCGTAAAACTTATTCGACGACTGACGTGGCAGATCCCATTAGGCTTCCACTGTCACTGTCGCATGGAAAGAAAGTGCATTTTCGCGTGACTCTTAACTCAACGCCGTCAAGTCAACGTCAAACAAAAGCTAACGGCCGTCACGCTTTTCGCCTCTACTGTCTCTCCTTCGCCAACCAATAAACCCCCTCCGCCACGTGACCGCTGTCTCAAAAGCCGATGACCTGTCACCCAAAGCTCCCGGCTCGGACAACCGTTTGACCTCCGAACCTAAACCCCCAATAAAAACAAAAAATACATGTATTATGAATAAAATAAATCGGCCATTAAAGAAAGGAAGAAGAAAGGGTTTGTGGTTTGTTCGCAGTTGCAGAGAACTGTGTGGGCGTAGTCATTGAATCTTCTCTCAGAAGCCACAAAAGTTCATCGAAAAGCAGAGAGATTGGAGATTTTATACATTTTTTTTCAAGATTCAGTGATCTTTCTTTGTTTGCGTCTCTTTCAAGCTAATCGATCTCGCGTTTTGGGAGTTTTTTTTTTTCTTTTCTGTGCAGGTTTCCGCCATTAATTTACAGGTTTCTCACGAGATATCCTCCCTTTTCAACCTCTCTTTTGTTTTCTCACGGGAAAGCGTTCTTAAAGCGTCCGGTTGATTAGTCTATATAAGCTATTGCTTGTTTGTGTTGTTCCTCTGTCGGAGCTTGCTGCTCTAATGGCGGAGGAGAAGAAGCAGATCGATTTGAGAATGAGAATGAGGAGTTTTGTTGTGATTTTTATGTGTTTTGTGCAATGTGGTAGGTTTTCGGATGCGATTTTGGATCCGATTGATTTTCTGGCTCTGCAGTCGATTCGGAAGGGTTTGAAGGATTTGCCTGGCTCTAATTTCTTCGCTTCCTGGGATTTCACGGCTGATCCTTGTAATTTTGCCGGTGTTTTGTGTGATTCCGATCAGGTTGTTGCTCTGAACCTCGGCGATCCACGCGCTGGTTCGCCTGGTCTGGTTGGCCGCCTCGATCCTGCCATTGGCAAGCTCTCTGCGCTTGCGGAGTTCACCGTCGTGCCTGGTCGGATCTTTGGAGCTCTGCCGCAGTCTCTCTTCCAATTGAAGAACCTCCGCTTTCTCGCCATCAGCCGGAACTTCATCTCCGGAACTCTGCCGGCGAATCTCGGTGAGCTTCGGAGCTTGAGGACACTGGACCTCAGTTACAATCAACTCACCGGAGAAATTCCTCGCTCCATCGGGATGATAACGGAGCTATCCAACGTCATTCTCTGCCACAACCGCCTCACTGGTTCAATCCCTCTGTTTCCGTACCGTAGCTTGACGCGGCTTGATCTGAAGCACAACAATCTCACCGGATCTCTCGGCCCCGATTCTCTCCCTCCTTCTCTCCAGTACCTCTCTCTCTCATGGAACCGCCTCACCGGCCCCGTCTTCCGCCTCCTGAGCCGCCTCGACCAGCTCAACTTCCTCGACCTCAGCCTCAACCAGTTCACCGGGGCCATTCCGACGCGGATCTTCAGCTTTCCGATCATCAGCCTCCAGTTGCAACGAAACCTCTTCACCGGTCCAGTCCTGCCGATTGATCAGGTCGCGATCCCGACCGTCGATCTCAGCTTCAACCGCCTCTCCGGTCCGGTGTCGCCGATGTTCTCCACCGTGCAGAATCTGTACCTGAACAACAACCGCTTCACCGGCGAAGTTCCGACCAGCCTTGTGGACCGATTACTGGCCGCCAATATACAAACACTGTACTTACAGCACAATTTTCTGACCGGAATCGAGATCAATCCAACGGCGGAGATTCCTCTGAGTAGCGCATTGTGTTTGCAGTACAATTGTATGGTGCCGCCGATACAGACGCCGTGCCCGGAGAAGGCCGGGAACCAGAAGACCCGCCCGACGGAGCAGTGCGGCGAGTGGAGAGGGTGAAATTTGGAAATTCACATACTCTATCAGGGGCATAAATGGAAGAAAGTAATTAAAGGACAAAACAAAAAAGGAAAAGGAAAAGGATTTTTTATTTTTTATTTTTTATTTTCATAGTTTTGGATAATTAACTGATTAATATATACAAATCTCTGTGGGGGGAATGTTCTTTTTTTCCTTTTTCAATATTCGTTTATTTATATATGTAGTTTTCTTTTAATACTCTTATTTATGTAATTGTTTTGGGAGAAGCTGTGTATGTTTCTTTGATTATATGTATAAATTCAATTTATTAGATTTCTTTTTTCTTTTCTTTTCTAGAAATACTAATTTATTTGATTTCTTCTTCAGTTATTCTCTATCTTTCTTATATAGCAGTATATGATTTTTTGCCCATTATCCATTTTTATGAAGATAAAAAAAAATTTATCCTTGCATAGAAATAGAATAGGTTATGCTAAAAATCAAAGAATTGAAAAGTTAAGCTCAATTTTAAAAGTGGAAAAAAAAAATTTTGAGTTGATTAATTGGTTATAAAACAAGGGGAAAAAAAAGCTCATAATGTACTACCATTAATTATGTTATTGAGATAATGGAAATTTTATTATATTTTTTAAATAAAACATATTTTAGAAAACAAAGAGAAGAATTTTACACTTGAAATTTAAATGTTTCAGAAGTAACTTGATTCAGCTATCATGATTCAGCTGTCATATTAGGCTCGGTTTGATAATGATTTTGTTTTTTATTTTATGTTTTTGAAAATTATATTTGTAAACACTACTTTAATCTATATATTTATTTGGTGTGTCTACCCTTTTAAAAACATTTTTAAAATCTAACCCAAATTTTGAAAACTATTAAAAAAAAAAGGTAGTTTTCAAAAGCTTGTTTTATTGCTTTTGAAATTTGGCTTAAGTGATCAAACGTGCTTCTCATACAAGTTCAAACATACCAAAGAGTTGGAGAGCAAATTAGCATAATTTTCAAAATCAAAAAACTGAAATGAAATGGTTATCAAAGGAGACCTACATTATCGTAATTATTTTGATCTAAAATCGAACCGAGGCATGGAATAAGAAGACAGCTTATGCAACAAGAGATTAGGTAAAGATTATTGAACCACATGGGTGTTATGAAGAGAAGTGGAAGTGTAAGATAGAAGTCATTATCAACAACCTAAGCAAATTAATTAAAATGTGTTTGTCTTTGTCACACTTTATTTTACTTCATTCAATGTTTTTTGAGTTTTTTCTCATAACTTCAAAACCAAAACAATGAATAAACTAACCTTATTCCCATCAATCCCAAAATTTTGATTACATTCTCTAAATTTGAACTCTTAATTCTTGGCAACTTGAGGGAGACAAGTTTTGGGAGGAGATTTGTGAACTTTTAGGCTCTGTTTCTATTTTATTTTTGGTTTTTTGTTTTAGAAAATTAAACTTGTAAACATTCTCTAAAATTATATTACAAATGTTGGAGTGGAAATTCAGACCTACTCCTTATAGAGAGGCATTGAAGTTTTAATAAAGATATGTTCGGTTCGGTAGAAAGAGAAACTGACATAAACAGTTCAACTAGCCGAAATGTTAATAACCTCTCTTATGCTAACTTGAACCTCGCTCAACTTGTTAAGCTATATATCTTCAATCAAAAGGTCGGAAGTTCAAATTCTCACGCACATTGAAAAAAAAAGTAATAATGATAATAATAATAATAATATAATAAAAAGCTTGTAGTTCAATAAATGGGGCATAATTATTAAGGGTAGATTCTTAATCACTTAGAAAGTGAAGACTGCTTTATCTTTTTAAGTTCTTGTTTGCTCATTATTATTCAAAGGGTTCTTAATAATTTCCCAAAGTTTCTTCCACAAGTATGACTTTTTGGCCATCTTAATTATTAAATAAATAGCTTATCTTTAGGTTTCTCTCAATTAAAAATTAAAAATTAAAAAAAAAAAAAGTTATCCAAGTAGGGGCCCTCAATAGTTAATGTTCCCTCTTTTTTCAATGCTTCCTCCAAAAGTTCCATTCTCAATTCATCATTATCATCTCCATCAAAAATGGTCATCTTGCACTTTGGTTATGTTGGGATTTGGGGTGTAAAGATAAAAGGTTGGACTCTGAAGAAATTCTAATTTTTGTTTTTGAAATTTACGCTTCGTTTAATTACAACTTACGTTGGGATTTGAGGTGTAAAGATAAAAGGTTAGAGTTTCGTGTTGCTCGCCACTCTTCAAGACCACATGTTTTGAAGACTATTTTTGAAAATAACTCTTCGAAGAATATATGTTAGAAGTCGTCTTCTTTTCAAAAGTGCTTGTTTTCTAAAATAAAGATGAAACTAAAGATTAAATAGTATTATAAAACAGACATAAACTAATGTATTTTTATTCTTCTATCCTATCTTTGGGATCAATATTTCTTGACTGTGGAACATGAAAATGGGAATACAAATAATGCATTCATGAAAGCTTTAAGCCCAGAAAAATAGCAACAGTGATGAGTATTACTTTGCTTCACAAGAAACTGAAAGCAAATGCAAATGATTGCATAGTGAGTTTGGAATGTTCAGTGACTTGGACCAACCAACTACTTTCAATCATTTTCTGATTCAGAAATAAATGTGAATGGCCAATAATTTGTAAGTCTTTGACATAGAAAGACTAGATCTTTGGGTACCTTGGATAGGAAGTTAAAAACGAGTCTCCTATTCCGCGCGTCTTACGTGATTAGAGGGCCTAACTAGACTGACATATCAATAAGTAATGGTGGTCGGGGTCCTAGCTATACTGACATATCAAAAAGCAAGAGTGATCGTAGCACAAGTTCGCTCCCAACCACGATGGCAGTGACCATCAATGTCATTGTCAAAGCTGAATGAACTAAACGATCTGTTGAGGACAATATTAAGCAGTAAAACATTGGAACAACGTCTCTAAGTGAATCATGAGATTTAGAGGGGGAAAATAAAGATTCAAGCTTAAAACAGACTATGTAGCAATGAATAAAACAATCTTAGAAGGTTTCAAAATAATTCTAAATCTAAGTGAATCATGATAGTACGATACTATTTTGGAAAACTTATTCGTACTTGTCCTTGGAAATGAGAGGTAAATGTCCGGATCAACCCATTTTTCTAAATAGACGGAAGAAGTGGTGTTCAATCTTGAGGCTATTCCATAAACAATCTATTATCTATCTCTAAGATGACTTTGGGTAAAGCATCTCTCGAAAATTCGACAATTTTCTTGACATATTTTTTAGTTCAACATGTGGGGGTAGAAAGAGAGATTTGAACCTTTGATCTTTTGGTCGAGAATATATGCTTTAACCAATTGAGATATACACATGACCAAGTTTCTTGACACCGTAAAACTATTCTAATTTAATTGCTACCCTTTGAAACCACATTAATTTTGAAAATAAAAACACTAATAACAATAAAGCTCTGTATTTAGATTATAAAAGTAGAACAGTCCTAAACAGAGTAATCTACAGACATTGATTGAAAAATCAATATTAATACACCAACGAAAATTTCTGGCTCCCCCCTGCTGAGATGAGTAAAATGCAACAGAATCTCAAAGAAAATTCGAGTTTCTACCAGATTTTGAACACATCTAATGATCATGTGGACAAAAATTGTCTAGGGTCAGGAAAATAGAGGTGGCAGAATTAAAAATAACAATAATTCTGTCCCCACTCTAAGAGTGTAGAAGTTGAGAATTAAAACCAATGAAGAAAATAAGAACACTGATACTATGCAAAATTCACCATTTTGTAGAACATTATTCAACAGATTTATACACTATTATAGGTTATAAACAGAAACAATATATTAGAGGTTCACCACGTAGGACCGACAAAATATTGTGACGGTGAGACTTAAAAGCATACTAATTGCACCTTATTTTCAGCAGAAAGATGGGATATATGCATCACAGTGCAAGACATTTGCCAAGCTATAATGCAGAGGACAGAGCTTGGCTTACAATTTTTCTTCAGCAGTTTTCCGTGGAAGTGTCGCCTCCGGATCCTCTTCTTGTTCCTCTTCTTGTTCAGGGGAGTCGGTGCTTCGCCACTGCCTGGAAATTCCCATTTGACCACATCCCCATCCCATGAAGAGCTTACAAGCATCTGATAGCGAGGGTGCCAGCTACAATCTCTCACTGGTGATTTATGATGCTTGAGCGTGGCTACTAGAGCTCCACTAGGCTGCAAAAGATATACCAACGAGAGAGAGAGATCGGAGAATAATAAAAATAAACAACACGTTAGAGGGAATGGATTCAAACCATGATGGCCACCTACCTAGGACCTAATATCCTACGAGTTTCCTTGTCAACCAAATGTAGTAGGGTCAGGCGGTTGGCCCGTGAATAGTCGAGGTGCGTGCAAGCTGGCCCAGACACACAGATATCAGCAAAAAAAAAAAAAACGTAAGATTGGCTCCGATACTCACAAGTATCTAAAAAATGAAAACTATATGAAAGACCATTTTTATATAACCATAAATCCGCATTCTCTGCATATTTAATGAGAAATGGTAGCCACTAAGATAGTTTGAGAATATTATAATCAATACAAGTATTTTAAACTTATAAGGTGATATTGGAGTATATTCGATCTCTTATACGTTGCTTAACACTCTGCTACTCTACCTCACTTGACGGTTCAATCTAGCATGACGCTACCGTCAAAATATTAATTAGATAGAAAATAACATTGTAAGGGTTTGAACACAATATCCTTCCTCTGATACCATCATGCTAAGCTACCAATGAAAGCTTAGGTTAATAGAATATGGTATATTCAAATATCCTTTTAACGATCCCTTCACTCGTGGGTTCGAAAATTTGCATGAGACCTGGCAAGTAAACTGAACTAACTAATATGGGGTTATAGAAACTTTTAGGTATATTACTGATTCCCCTATGGCCTGTGCACTACAAAATCAGCCAGAGATTTTTATGAAAACTGTATCCAACTCGGTCCCCACATGCAAATGAAAGTATTCTGTTCTTTTGCATTTGCACATATATAGTAATTCCAATTCATGTTCCATCTGATTGATATTATGATTCTATCTTATGAAGGAGAGTCGTAATTTTCGGGGTCCAACTTCAGTTTSGAACCTCATATGAAAAAAAGATGCATATAAACAATACATAATGACTTACCAAATCTTTTTTTTTTTTTTTTTGAAGAAGAAGAAGAAGAAGAAGAAGAATCAAATCTTCCAAAAGATGAAGTAAAAAAAAATGGGTAAACAAAAAATTACAGATTCACCACAATGATTCATGGTCAATTCAAAAATGACTTACCAAATCATAGATATAAACACAGGAATTGTGAGATCCAGTGTAGATGTACTTCTGACCAGTGCTGCAATCTAACAAGAAATCGACCATGAATATATGGAAAGTTTCAATTATTAACTGCACAAGTGATAAAAAAAGAGAACGATTTCACAATAAAAAAAATGTTTATTGAAAAATGAAGCAAATCTACATGAAGTCGATAACAAATGAAACTGTTGCTGGTTAGTTCATTCGCTAGAAGTGAAGTTTAAATAGCATAGAACAAACTGCTGCACAAGGAAAACCTTACAGCTAATATTTTTAGAACAATACTACCCTCCCGACCCTACTGACTGGGCAGGAACTGCTACCCACTAGTAAGTTTTTTATTTACTGACGGGAAAGAGAAACGCACAGAGGAGGAGAGAAGAAAGACTTTTCCTTCTTTCGAAATTTAAACACGGGTAAAAATTTAGTGGTTCTTGTACATATTTTTATGCAGAAGAGCAGATAGTTAATGTTCCTCAGCGGTAATTTGCAAGACAGAAAACGGGACTCCTTCCTATGAATGTGCAAACTATTAGTGAAAGGTATCTAAAAATTATAATATGCAGTTGCACCAACAAAAAGCTCACCTATATTCAGGGGAGAATAACAATGAATGAGCATTCGCAAGACCGAATGACCCTTGTATGTAGCAACAGAACAATCACGTGGACGTATCAAATTTTTTGCATGGAATGGATTATCCATCCATCTGTAGTCCCAGTCATAATTTCTAGGCCTGTTGTAGCTGGAACGAAAAAGAGTGTCGCATATCAATGAAAAGAGTGTTTCCATTTTAAAAGATAATATACATACCTTCTTTTAAAAAGAGAGCTACCTTGCTATATTTTAACTTATAGGAAAAACGATTCGACCCAAAGATAAAAAAAACAATTATGAATTGTTGAATTCTAATATGAACTTTATACTTCCAAGATTTTTTAACTCAAACATCATTTGAGCATTTATTGCATAATAGGGTGTTTGTTGAGATTTAGAGATTCACAACAATGGCTGGATGGTACTTCAAATAAGCTGCAAATATAGAAAGTGTGGAAACAGAACATACTGAGTAGCATTGCTGGACATCTTTCTGATATCCCAAAGTTTAATGGTCTGGTCTTTACCATTCGAAATTAAATATCGACCATCCCCACGACTATCAAATGAATATGATACCTTCTACGTGTCCTTCTAGGATCCCTGCTGCCTTCCCTTTAGATATAAAGCAACGTCGGTCCCACACCTACAAGAATATATCCTATCATTTTAGTCCTTGGAAGAGAACAAATTTCTCAAACACACAATCCTCCTGCTTGCGTGCATTCATGTATGGAACAAAATTCTATCACAGATTCTTATGTATAATACAAGAATTGTAAGAGTTCGAATCGTTAAAATATCTCAAGTTTTTTTTTTTTTTTAGTTTCGAGATCATAGATGTATATAGAATCATCGCTACTTCCAGCAACAAGTTCTCATCCATCTGTTAAAAATTTCACAGAGAAAATTCCAAAGGAATCTCTTCCATTGCCATGTGCACAGAAATCCAGTCCCTCATGGACATCCTGCATCATTTTTAATATGAAAGTGAAGCAAGCAAATCACTATAGAGAAATGGGGAACTCCGTATGGCAAAAGAAAATTACAGATTTCCAATAATCTCAGTCAACTAGTTTCAAGTGCCAAAAATGTAGAAGGATGGTTGAAGCTATGACAATTCAATTTTCACAGTTCCATAATGTAGCTAAATCAAACGTGCACTCTTTGTTCCATTTTACGACATCTAGCAATTCATAATTATGCAAGGAGCAAACGTGCAGCAAGATCAGCTGAGTGCTGACCATAGACTTTCCACCCACATAATTGCATTGCTGGTACCACACATTTTAAAATTTTTACCCTTGCGAAGATAAGAGTTCTATTGAGTATCAGATAGTCGAGAGATACCTACAACTAAACTAAATTTCATCTTTTCTTCTTTATGAAGCTAAGGTACTTCCACACTTTCCAAGGTACGTTAGCTAAACGGTCAAAGTAGAGAGAATCACAGATTCACAGTCAATAAAACAAGACATTGGCCAAGAAGTTGACCCAAACCAACCTGCTTTCACTCCTACAAATGATCATCATCTACACCTGAAAATGAAAGAATACATGAAAATATGCATCACAATTCTAAGTAAATGACCATCTGTTTATACTTCTATTACCAAAAAAAAAAAAAAGACTTTTCAATTTCAACAATCTAATATGGGATTTCATGATGCAAAAGCCAAATTTCAAAGTCTTAAGTATTTGAAAGCAAAAAATCTGAGTGGAAAAAGAAAACAAAAAGTATGTTCTATGTTCTAAATATTCGCCTACCAACAATGACCAATGAAGGGAAAGAAAAAACTAATACTTACAAATATATCCATCTTTACAATGGAGTAGAAGCATGGACTCCAAATCTGGTTCCCATCCAACTAACCCAACAAACAAAATGAATAGCCCATGGCGGAAAATTTCTCACTACTATCTCCCATAGGAGTTTGGGCCCATGTCTCAGTCTTAGTGGCTTGATTAGTATCTCGACCCAACTACTCATCGTCATCTTAATAAGCTATCGTCCCACCAACTAACTACTCACTCAGACACAAGTCCAGTATTTAGCCACTAATGAAAATTACAATTGATTTGTCATCTCAGACCACTTGAGAATTGCCTCAGTAGGCCATTGCCTCACCTACTAGTTAATCAGACACGCCCAAAATAGGCAGCCAGTGAAATTTACAGTCGGTTTCAATGAATGAACATCCTTTAAGACCATCTGATCATGCTTTTAGTAAGCTATTGCCTCACTAACTAGCCAATCAAACACGAGTCCAACGTGAGCAGGTAGTGAAAATTACCGGTTTAAATGAACGAACATCCTCTTGAACCACCTGATCATCGTCTTAGTAAGCTATCACCTCACCAACTACTTAATTCCCTACTTTTGGTCATTTTGTAAAGTGCAACTATGAAAGCCAACTGAACCAGAATGCTGAGCAGAGCCACTACTGCTCATAGATCTCTCAATTTCATCAATCTCAGCAACCAGAGGGATGGGTCTCTCAGGAATTGAAGGAACAGAGAGGTCAGTTTCCAACATTTTCACAACCTGATCCATTGTTGGTCTTGCATGGAGCTGTGGATGGGAACACAGAACAGCAATCAACACATACTTCTCCACAACCTCTGCATAACCCACCTCTGGCATACCTTCTTCAACAACATCCATGGCTTTATGTTCCCTCACCAAAGACCAAGCCCAATCAGTCACTAGAAATGGTTGGTTATCATGGCTCCTCACCCCGAGCGCCTTCCTCCCGCTCAAAAGCTCGAGTAGAACAACTCCAAAGCTATACACATCGCTCCTCTCTGTCAATTGGCCGTAGAGTGCATACTCGGGAGCCACATACCCCAAGGTTCCAGCAACTCTTGTGCTCAAATGAGTCATTCCTTCTGGAGTGAACTTGGCCAAACCAAAGTCAGCAACCTTAGGGTCAAAGTTTTCATCCAAAAGAATGTTGCTGGCTTTGATATCTCTATGGATAATGGCAGGCTGAGCTCCGTAATGGAGATAAGCCAATCCTCTAGCTGTGCCAAGAGCAATCTTTTGCCTAATTGGCCAACTGAGCCTCTCATCAGAAAACCCAAATAAATGGTCATACAGACTCCCATTCTTCATCAAATCACACACAATTATCCTCTGGTGACCCTCCATTGGAGTTGTGGCAATGCAATAACCTCTCAGAGCTACAAGGTTCACATGTCTAACACTGGAAATTACCTCCACTTCATGAGCAAAAATGGCGTCTCCAGCTGCTGAGCAGTTCTTGAACCTCTTCAATGCAACTTCTGAATCGTCTGAAAGAACCCCTTTATAAACATTTCCATACCCACCTCTCCCGATTATGTTATCTCTGGAGAAATTCCTCGTCGCCTTCTTGATGTCCTCGAACGTGAACTTCACCAACGTGGTGCTCGCGCTTATGGACTCCAATCCAGAAGCCATACTGGTCACCGTTCTGCCAATTCTATCGTTCTTTCTCCTCCAGATTCTTAACGTTTCGTGTCTCCGCCAGAAGAACCAACCGCCGGCAATCGCAGCCGCCGCGCCAATTCCACAACAAATCAGAACCACCAAAATCACCGTATTCCGCTTCTTGCTTCTCGATTCCCCCGAGGATAGAGGATAGAGCGAGAACAAGCACTTGGCAGTTCCCCGGTCGGTCGGGCCGAAGTGATTCACGAACGCCGCCGCGTAGATCGACGGATAGGCGGTGCAATCAGTGACATTGCCGATCGACTGGCCGGTCAAGCCGGAGGCCTGAACGACCGACAGACTCGTCGTGCACGAGGCACACGGCGAACCATTCTCGAGCGACTGATTACAGTTCGCAACCACGCCATCGATCGCCGATTTCGGAACAAAGCGCTCGAACTCCGATCTGGTACTGATGTTCATACATCCCTGGGAGATCCACCCGGTCTGAAACCCGCAAGAGCTCCGGATGTTGAAATTCGGCCAAGTTCTATCAACAACCGATTGGTAGGAGTTCCAGCACGAGTCCGCAGAGTCTGCCGGAGGCAAGAAGGAGCCGGTGAGCTTGAGGTACTGGGAGAGGACGAGGCGTAGGCCGAGGCGGATGTAATGGCATTCGTCGGATAAATCGGGGCGGGAAACGGCGGAGCTCTGGGAGAACTGGCGGAGGAGGGTGAAGTTGAGGGGGCATTGCGCGGCGGAGAGGGAGAGCGAGGCTATGGCGAGAAGAAGGAGAAAGGGGTGGGGAGAAAGGGACATTGGAATTGATGGAGGATTAGAGTTTTGGGTGGAGAGGAGAAGGAGAAGGAGATTTTGGTGGGAAAACGACAATAGATAAGTAAAAAAGTTTATATTTTGCTGAATTTACCTCAATTATAAAAATTTATTCAATTTTAACTTTTTTTGATATTTTAGAGAGTAGGTAATTACGAATATATCTTCGAATTAATTAAACTACCACAAATTTGACGTGGATAGGTTGGTGTAATTAAACCATGGGCGAATTACACTTTATTCATGACCATGAATTTATTAAAGTACCACAAACTTATTAATTTCCCACTAAATTTTTGTATTTTGTATTATCATTAAATATATACCCACACATTCACAAAAGATAAAAGTATGTTTCAGTTCTTATCATCCTCATGCACATATTTCACGTTTTTTTTGAAGAACTTCCATACCTTTTCCAACATTTTTCACTATCTTGAATACCTTAAAAGAAGTCAATTTTTCATCTTTGACGTCTTGAACGAGATTAGTTTTTTATTGGTTCATAATATTGTTTTCAATTCGTCTAGAATATGATGTATGTAGTTGGAGTGAATGAAATTTCTAAACTTTTATGAGTTTTGTGGGTCAAAAGTTACTAAGTCAATGCCCGTGAATTTGATTCTGTCGAATTTTAATCCCCGTGTAAATTGAACAAGGATATTGATTATGTCGAATTTCAAGACCACGACCATGGCCGTGGTACGACTATGAATTTGGACATAACGTAAAGTACATCTAATTCACGGTCGTGGTCTTAATTTTCAAGGTCATGGTAAAACAAACAATTTAACCACGATCAAACCTTGCCCATTAGTTGCCTTTCATAAAAACCATGGCCGTAGTACTATTTTTCATGGCTATGGTCAAGCTAACAATGGGCTAGATTATTTTCATGGTCATGGTCAAGCTAACAACGGACTAGGTTTTCATGTCCATGGTCCAATGGGCTAGATTTTCATGGCCACGGTTAACACTAATGGGCAAATTCATGTCTAAGACCACGGTCGTGAATTAAATGTATTTTACATTCTGTCCAAATTCATGGTCGTACTACGGCCATGATCGTGGCCTTGAAATTCGACATAATCAATATTCTCGTTCAATTTACAGGGGATTAAAATTCGACAGAATCAAATTCACGGTCGTACCACATACATTGACTTACGTAACTTTTGACCCCCAAAAATACTCATAAAAGTTCAAAAATTTCATTCACTCCAACATACATCATAGTCTGGACGAATCAAAAACAATATTATGAACCAATAAAAAACTAACCTCGTTCAAGATGTCAAAGATGAAAAATTGATTTCCTTTAAGGTATTCAAGATGTGARAAATGTTGGAAAATGTATGGAAGTTCTTCAAAAAAACGTGAAAGATGTGSATGAAGACGATAAGGATTGAAACATACTTTTATTCTCYRCAATCTGTACGAATGTATRGGTATATATTAAATGATAGTACAAAAATTTGGTGGGAAATTAATAAGTTGGTGGTMCTTTAATAAATTCATGGTCATGGATCAAGTGGAACTCGCCCATGGTTTTAATTACACCAACCTACGTGATTCATWCGTTATAGTTTAATTAATTTGAGAGTATATTCGTAATTACATACYCTCTAAAATRTTAAAATTGGATCAATTGAGTCAATTTTTATAATTAAAATCAACTGAGCAACCTATCAATTTTTTTTAGTTTATCTATGTCATYTTCTCGTTTTGGTGGGTGGTAAGGGAGGATTTTTTCAAGCAGCCATTTTCGACAGAGCTAAAAAAACAACTCCCACTGAAAGACAAATTTTGGTGGAGAAGGCAACTTCCAAGAACTTCCAAAATATGACAATTTTTTAATCCCATTTTTTAAATTTGTATTCGGACAAATTTCTCTTTTTATAAGAAAATTTTCTGTTTTTAGACTGTCAAA